>JAQIXG010002068.1:0-18948 GCA_034700105.1 Oconnorella tubifera | reverse complement strand
AACAACTGCATTTAAAACTCAATCAAGTTTAATTGACACAACTTAAAAATGATAGTAAAAAGTTAAAAAAGCATAAACTTAATTTATTAAATGATTAATAAACTCTAAATTATAAAGTAAACTATAGTTTACTACAGCATACTATACATACTATACATTAAAGTACAGTTCAAGTAAATTATACTAAAGCGAGACCGTAAAAGTCAATCATAGTATGTATAAATAACAAGTCGCAACTAAAAGAAGCAGTTCAAAAACAGTTGAACTTTATATCTAATAAACTTTAGTAGAGCCTAAAGTAAAAGTAAACTTTGCAACCTTTTCTCTTTCCTTTCCAGTCTTTGCCAGAGATTTTTTTGTCTGAGAATCAAATGACGGCATAGGTACAACGATCTACGAAAAATATATTAAAACGAACTCAATTAAATATTATTTCAGTAGTATGCGCATGAAAATAATCTCAGATATAATTTCAAACAAAATTCAAATAAATCCTGAACCTAACCCACCAAAAAAACATAAAAATCCGTCCAAACCCCAACTTATAATTTTTGTTATAAACTCCCCCTAACAAAAAAGATAATCAGAGTGGGAGTAATTTTAGCCACGATTTAAAGTTTAGGAAAATTTAAAGCATAGAATCGTAAATGATTAAACCTCATCAATATTCTCTTCATCGTGAAAAGTACGAGAGAGAAAGATGCAAGTCATTGTTGGTCCTTTCTTAGTAAACAAAATGAAATCATTTCCTATTCTCATTGAACCACTAAAAATAAATATTACACAAAATATAATTTGCAATATATATACAAAAACATCAATACAAAATATAATTAGCAAATGTTCATCTACCAACTATCGCATTATGCAATATCTTGACTTTTACGCTTTTTAAATTTGTAAAATACTAAAAGCAAAACTAAAAAAAATAGAAAAAACATTTCATCAAAAATTAAAAAAATTAAACTATTTAAAGCCACGTTTTCTCATAAGTTTAAAGAAATGAAACTATTAAATGCATGTTTTCTCATTTCATTACCACAAATATTTTAAACTAATTAATAACAAACAATCTCAAATTTGACAATCCTTTGAAATTTGACTCTTCGAAACTGTTTTAAAATTTCTCAAATTTACGTAATCCACATCCAAACTAAAAACTAAAAACTAAATTATAAGTTTACTTACGATTTCAACCCATTGCCGTACATGCCTATCATCTGAGACTCCATCGACTTTTTAGTCGATTTACCAAAAGTGACAATATCGGCTGCCTCTTCTGCAGAAACAAAATTGCCAGTACATTCAACAAGCTGCGGTAAATAATATTCCCTTGAAAATCACTTTCCTTTTTCCTTATTTCCTCTTTTTCCGAAATTTTGAAATAATTATCCCTTGGGAAAGAGTGTACAAAACTAAATTATTTTCATTGCAATAAAAAGACTATATGTTAACAAACTTCATCAGAATTATCAAACGTGCATCGTTTCATTTCGTAATGGCATGAAATCGAAACCAAATGTATTTGCAGGTCTAAGTGTATGGCACGCCTACATATATGCCTACCTATGCCTACATATATGCCTACCTATGCCTACATATATGCCTATGTGTATTTACCATATCTGTTTTACCATGATATATTTATATTTTGATGATGCAAAATAAATGATATCTCACCACAAGTCATTCCTTGTCCATCATCCAAGAAACAAAGCATACAACCTCCGCGCAAAGTTGTGTCCGGGACTAAAATCATTTAATAATATCAGATAGTTTTTCATTATTTTATTTAATATTTGGCCATGTCATTTATATTCATAGAATCTAAGTTTTATTTCAAGAAACAATAAGCAATAGAATCAACAATGCTCGCATATAAAGATATGGTTTGTTTTAATTGTTTGAAGCATTTTATTTACATTTTCAATTCGGTTCAAATTTATACAATTAATCTTACGTTATTTATCAATATATATTTGATTGCTTAATGTCACATCAGCGCAAAAGGATACTTGGTGATATGATATGAATTGAGTCTGCAGAAGACACCTGATATTGAACCTGATGCTTTAATAACTTATCTATAGATTTACCAATTTAAGCAAATATTGTTATATCAACGTAATATCAATGTAATTATTGGATATATCAGTATAATCAATGTAATATAATTTAAATACAAATAAACAAAATAAAACAAACCCGAATAAATATTGATCTTTGTTGCAGAAGCGTCTCTAAATAAAATAAATTATAATAATTACGATCAATTTATATTTTTTATTAGTTAATTTTACTAGTAAGTAAATCTTAAAGTTACAATTTCAATATCAAACAAATTTCATATAAGATTTTTTATACAGATATAAATTACATTCATTAATGCCCATTATATTAGAAATTAAACGACTGAATGTAATAAAATAAAGAATATAATAATAAAGAATACCATCCAGAAAATAAAGTACTTGACATTTATCAATAATATTAAATATAATAAAATTATATATATATATATAAAAATCCTGGCAGCAAATTGTAAAAATATGAAAATTTCTTTTACGAAAATATTACGAGTGATGCAATAGATTTAAATCTATATAAGAACTGTTCACAGTACCTAGCATTGTCCAAAAGTTCAGCCAAAGCGCCAAACAGAAACTCATGAGTTGTTCTACACAAATATAACAAACATGCATGCATAATATAAATCAATATACACATAATTATAAATACAAGTAACTCAATGTAATATAAATAAATTTAACGTAGATCTTATATTTTCATTTCTCAGTTGTGCATAATATCACATTAGCACACAGTGGCTATTTAATGCATTTGAATAATTGAATTAATTAAAAATAATATTAAATCACAATGAAATTAAATATGATATAACTGGTTATCGAGTGAAGAGAAATTTTATATTAAATAGTCCATTAATGCTCTTGTGCAATAAATACTTTTCCTTTGTGAATGACGGAGCATGTACAAAAATATTGATCCGCTTTTTATTCCAGAAATAAGAGAGTAAAGATAAATAAAAATGCATCAAAATGCCGATATCTTACGAGTTAGTATGTAGATAGTCATAGCTGAGTTGAGCTCTACACAGATCTTTATACTGAGACATGTTTTCTTGAACTGTTTGCTCAATCTTTTATCTTTCTTAGCTTAATTTCAAGCCAATAGCAAGAGACTTAATGAAATTTCACTAAATATAAAATATTGGAATATTATTCTAGACGCTCACTATAGGTATGCCATAAAAAAGGTTCCACAACAAATAATCTACAGCCTTTTGAACTGCAACACTAAATCTACAATAGCATAGCATTTAGATCAAATAGCAATTAGACCAAACGTCGTGTAGACAAATGATCATGACATTCCAAACAACTACACCAAGGCAGCTATATCATATTATAAATATAAGCAAGTGAAAGAAAAATAATATAAAAGCAATTAAAATTAAGAGACTAGTTGGGAGATCAACTACTATGATAACTTATCGCATCTCATTGGCGCAATGGTTAAAGCAAGAAATCAAAAGTCGATAGGTCCAGGTTCGATTCCCATAAGTTCACTATAATGCTAACTTGCTGCACCCTTTAGTAGAACGCTTAAAATTAGCAGTTGCGTCTGCGACATCATTCATATATCAATACGTAAAACTAAAATTAATAAAGAAATTTAATAATAAATTAATTCGTTTCTTAATTAATTAATGTATACATTAATTAATTAATTAATTACAATGCTTGTATAATTTATTATTTACCGCCTTTCTGATTAGTGCAATTCTCTTATTTTAGTATAAATTTAATAAAACAATAATTTAATTAAATAAACGTAACTTTAATTCCTAAATAAAGCGAAATAAATAAAATCGTATAAATTAAATAATTTAAAATAAAAAATAAATTAAACTAAAATTACTTCATAATTTTTTGCGACTCATATTCCGGTCGCGAATTTTTTAAATATACTCGATTTTCCAAAAATCGAAATATTGTCTTATTTTAACTAATTTAGTTAAAATAAGTAAAACTAATAATAAGTAAATTACTAAAATAGTCTAGTAATAGTCTGTTACTATACTAGACTATAAAGGGAGCTTATTATAAGATTATTTTTATTATCTGCTTGTCCCCCCCTGTCTGTCTGTCTCTCTCTCTCTCTCTCTGTCTCTCTCTCTCTCTCTCTCTCTCCTTCTCCTCTCTCCGTCTCTCTCTCTTGGCTTGTCCCTCTTTTCCATCCCCCCACTTCGTCGCCCACACTACGTTCTTTTTTCCACGACCCTCATTGCCGCCATCAGTCTTCTCCCTTTAAACCCACCCCCTTCTAGTGCCTCCACCACGAGGGAGGGGATGGGTTAACCCATTTACATTCATTTTGAATGAAAATGCTGTTCTAGTTATAGAATGGTTAATGCATCATGTTGATTATAGGCCTAATATGTGATCCCCGATCGCTGATATTGATTATAACTGTTATAATGTGTTTAATAATATTATAATCAATAGCAGTGGTCAGTAATCACATGTTATAATATAACACGTGATCACTGATCACTGCTATTGATATTTTATTTTATTGATATTTTTTATTGCTATTTTAAACACTTGATCACTGATCGCTGATCACTGATATTGATTATAACGCAATATCACTGATTACTGATCATGCCATGGTCCTACAACATGGCCGCAAGTCTTATCATATTAAATTGTAATTTATTTATTTTTTAAATTTAATTTAAGTTTTATTATTTTAGGAATATATCCGGACAGGGGAAATCTTTCTCGGTGATTTTATTTATGAAGTTCGTTCTGGTTTTATCTAATCGCTATCCGTTTATATAAGGTACTGTATGTTACATGTATTAATTAAATATTTATTATATTTTAATTAAATAAAGAAATTATTTTGCATTATATAATTGTAATTTGTTTAATTTTTTTAGTAATATTATTTAATTATTAGAAAATCAGATCGTATAGAATGTCAACACTAAAGGTTGCGAATTCGGTTTCGCACCTCACCGAGTTAAGGTTAGAGATGGTTTAGGGTTAGATTTTGGGTTTAGATTGTAACTAGAGTCATGATTAGGGTTATTGCGACGGATCAGACGTAGTTTGCAGTTATTTTGAGAGAATTTAGTTCATTTTTATTTTAATTTGTAAACAATCGCCATTTTATGAGCGATATATAAAGAAACACTGTGTAAAACATAAAAAAATTTTTTTTCCAAAAATGTTCGATGTTGTTCGAATTTCGATATGAGACTTGATTTATTATATTCCTCATCCTTTCTTATATATGTGGTCTTATTTTTGTTCTAAAAACTTCATGAGGAAAAGAAAGTTTTATTTATTTTGTCAAATCATTGATGACAGTCTCATTTATTATACACTCTAGTGGCTGGTTTTATAATGGCAGTCTGTCAGTCTTATAATGGCAGTCTGTTAGTCTTATAGTGGAAGTCTGTCAGTCCTAATAAAAATCGGTTTAAGCTTTAGATATGCTTTCGCAAATAACAATTATTTAATGGGCACGGGTAAAATGCCGCTTTGCTGATTGAGATGGGTAAAATTCCGATTGTAAAATGCTGATTTTTTTGCTGATTGCTGGAAAAAATGCTGATTGAAAAATGCTTATGCATTCAAAGTATTTATACTTTGTAACATTTATTTTCAACGATCGTTATATAATATCAAAGCTGAGATTCTATTTGATAATATTCCTCAATACACAGTGCTTACTTGTTGCTAGTATTTTAAATTGAATAACGGAGTATTGTGTGTTTTCAAAATTGAATGCAATTATGGCTTAGAGAATTGACTTGCTTAAAATAGGCATTACTATATTCGTGATATGTCTGAAACATGGATTAGAATATACAATAAAGAATAATCTTGTAATAAAATTAGCTGCTGTGAATAAATAGTCATATCAATGCTTTTTTAGATTACACAGTATAGTTTGCTTTGGCTGAATGTACCATTTTATGAAGTTTAAAGTCATAATTGTACAGGCAAGCAGCCTATCACAGATTAAATTAAGTTCCCAACAATGCATTTTCAATTTTTACCCTCTGGGGGGGGGGGTGTTTTGATGAGATTGATACGAGATAGGGGGAGGGGTATTCTAGTAATTTCGAAGGGATAGATTTTTCAAGAACCCATCCTTTATGGCCGATTGATATTTTTATACAATGTATAGTGGCACAAATGATTCTTTTGTATTTTACAAAATTGTTCAGGTATTCTGATATTTTCTATCACACATTTTATATGATATATCTAGCTATATATATATTATATAGTTAGATATTTGATATATACTTATTTCAGTAAAATACATTGCAGAAATTTTTTAAACTTTTTTGAAAAAGTTCTAAATGCTAGAATCATTATATGATTCATTTTGACAGTTAATATGAAATAGTCTGGGCGTTACAATAAGTTGAATGTTTGTCTTATTATGTTCAATGTTGAAATTATTTTTGTTAAATTGCTATTAATTGCAAATAGCACAGATGTTCTATATTGAACTAGTGAATGCTGAATGTGGGGTTATTAAATATAGTTTCCTTGAATATGTATGATTACTTCATCAATGTTTTTATCTATTAATTGCTAGCTATAGTTATTATTTAACTTTATGTAATTTTATAGTATTTTACATACTGCAAAATTAGAGTTTTTAAATCTACCAGTGATTTGAGTTTTCTTTAAAGCTCTTCATTTCTTATAAGGAACTTTTTGTTGTTTAATATTCAGATGATGTTAATCTTTTAAGATATAGCTCTTGAATGCTTGCTGAGCAATGATTAATATATAATATAGTCTTTCATGGGTGGTTTTGATCAGAGTGCTGTATGGCTTTTATTCAGCTATTTACAGTCAGTCTATGCTTCATATTGTTGTTTGTTGGGTTCGCAATAGATTTTTTTATCTGGGCAAATATTATTGCGATCAAGCATGATGTAATGAAGAGCATACTGTGTGTAATATTAGTACAAATGTCTACACATAGACTGTATTAGTCATTTATAATAAGTTCTGCCTTTAGATTGATATGGTATGATTGCAGTCATGAATGTGATTCATAAGTCTTTCAATGATTTCGGTGTGTTGTTAATCATGTAGTGTCTGAATTTTATTGTCTGCAGTGTGCAGCGCTCGGGTTGTGTTCTAGTTGCTATTTTGTTTGTAAATTTCTAGTCAAACTTGTGAAGTAATCTAGTATTTCATATGTGAACAAAAAAAAATAAATTATATTCATTTTTTTATGAGCTAAACTAGTGTTCAAATGGATACTGTTTTAAATGGTATTATGACTAATCATCTACAGATATTTGGTCTGTTGGCATTTGCTCTACTGACGCTAGGGTTAGGTTTAGGGTAGACCAAATGTCTCTCTGTATTGCATTTAATACAGTTTTTTATATTATTAATTATTTGTGAAATGAATGACAAAGATATGTCCATTCATTGCTGTCATTTCTTGTAGAAGTAGTGTAAGAAGACTATATAAATAAGATGAGAATTATTCAATTGTTCATCTTTTAATTCAATAGTATACCCTCTTATAGTTTCTCAAACTCTTCTGGTATCTTTAACACTTTTTTATAGTTTTAAAACCCATAGTCTCATTATTTGCCTGTTATTTGCAGCCGATCAAGTAGCTTAGTTCTATTTTTCTCTGACTTTGTCTATATCTCTGTCTCTATCTGTCAGCCTCTCTCTGTCACTGTCACGCTGTATGTCATTGACATGGGACTGTGCAATCATGCTAATGATGTCATTCAAATAAAAATTGCACTCATTGGTATCTATTGGTCTAACAGTCTGGATTGCCATTCAGTGAATCTCTACTTGAATTATTGCTGGAAAAGGCAGCATTATAATATGGGGTTTTCTAGAAAAAATATTATATAAAAGCAATTGATCAACTGGATATTGATTCTGTGTTGTTTTAATTGTATAGTTTCTCTTTTAATTAAAAGCAACATTTTCATTCTTATGTGGCTTGAAACAAACTAATTATTAGTGTATCAGTATTTCTAGGATAAGTATCATTTATCTAACTGCTAACAATCAATATCTGTTTCAATTCATAGATATTATTTATGTATTTTTCAATATATACATATATATATATATATATATGTGTCCATTATTAAGATTATTTCTCAGCCTGACCAGACAGTTTAATGAGCTGTAGATTCAAAGTGCATAATGTATTATAATAATATAAGCAGTAAATCACATGTGTGAAAATTATTAAATAAATTGCATATATGTATTTTAATAATGGAAGCGTTGTATGTATAGGAATCTTGGCTTATATGTTTGCTTATTTTGTTACTCTGTTTTAATTAAATGGTCTTACTATAGATGCAATGTTATGCTTGGATTATAGTTATGTTTCTAATGATCAGTTTGATAGTACATCTGATAAGTTATTTGATATTAAAGCATGATAAACATCTCACTAATTATTAAATGCTGATTTTTCAATATAAAAGGACAAGTGCAATAAGGCTTTTGGCATATAAATTGTAATATTATTTTCCTTTTAGTATTACCAATATTCAATGGAAATTTACTAGCTAATCCGAAACTTAACCCTAGCACTAATTTGAAACTTGACCCTAATCCTTTCCCCAACCCTAACCCTATGATTTAATAGTCAGGGCCATTTTATCGGGTTCGTTTTGCTGTAGTCATGATTTTAAATACCAAGTAACTTAATTACTATTTCTTTACAACAGGTATACCAGGAAATATCTACAAATTTCTAGCTTTTCGTGGACAAATTTACATTTTCCAGAAATGGAGGACACAGTTTTACAAATAGATTCAGACAGTAGATCAGAATCACCTGACACTAAAGACGCAAACTCGCTACCAGATGTAATCGTTAACGCGCAAAATACCGGTATTGCGTATTCTGACGACGATTCAGACGAACGCGTCGGCTTCTTTGACTACATCACAACGTCATCAAAACATGTTCGTAACGTGTCGATTCAAAGAGCGATGTCGAACGATATATCCGAATGCGATGAAAATAAATCTGTGATAGATAAGACTTTGAGTGACATCGAGATGAAGATAATGCCATCGCGCGATGAAGAATTTAGACGTCGTTTATCACGAGATAATATAGACTATTTGTGCGCGAGAGATGATGAATTGCATAACGCGTTGGCTGAAAGTTATCCTTGGCAGAATGATAGCGAGATTTCATCACTGAAACAGCACTGCGGTATGTACGGAACTTTTGAGAAGCATGCGACATTTTGTGATGATGGTATCGGTGATGTATGTACGAGTTCGAGTGATGAACGCAGGAGTAGATTTATGAAGTCGTACGAAGAAGGTGATGAAGATGAATCCTGTTCTTTTACGCGTCACAAAGTGAATAGTAACGCTGATTTGATGGCGGATTGCGCGGCGCCGAATCTGGTGTCATCAGTTAATTCTAAACGTAAGTAGAGATGTTATGGTTTAAAATGTATATTTAGTTTATTAGACATAGTTATTTGCATGGAGCATACTGTAATAAATCGTCTAAATATTATCATGGCATATAACTAAAGCAGTACAACGACAAAACGTCCCTGAATGCATTAACCAGACAAAACAGCCCCGTAAATTCATTAAATAATCCTAACTAACTCTAAACTTAACCCAAACCGTAGCACTAACCCTTGCTTCAATCCTAGCCCTAACCCGTATCCAAACTCCAACCTTAACCCTAAGAATTAAGTCGGGGCCCATTTGTCGGGGCCGTTTTGTCGGTTCATGAATAAAAACTATTATCACAATTTTGAGCCATTTATCTGATATTAACTGAACATCTTTTCTGTCTTTTTTTCTTCAATAAACAATCAACATCAACAGCATTTCTTTATGTGTGAATTAGTCAGTTGATGATGAATACCTTTGTACTTTATATTTCACAACCGTTAGCATGAATCACCTTTATTTTCATGATACGATCGACCTATAGCCAGATGTTCATTTATACAAGAGGCTTTATTTAATTTTGAACTTTTTTGTAAATTAAGTTTCTATGTAAATTAAGTTTTATTTCATTTAGAAAATTTTATCCGTCAGCAGCGCAGAGCTGTATTTTAGTAATGTTAATGATTTAAAGGTATATTTTCATACCGCTAGTGGGTAAGAGATTGTATGTTTGTTTTTATTAGTGTTTTTTATTACGATTTTATTTCTGTTAAAATTTAAGAGATAATTATTATTTAACCTGATCCTGACCCATTTTTTATATTTTATTCATCCTTTTTGTGTCACAATACGCATTTTTTGCGAAAAGGCTCGGACATTTTTTATATAATTAAATTACGGCTATCCAATAATATACCCTATTTAATTTATTTGAACAAATTCAAACAAATGGATAGGCGGATATTTATTTTGAAAATCATATCAAACAAATCAATATATTACTTCTAATAACTTAAAAATGCTGTAAACATAACTGATCAATGTTAACCAAGATCCTAACCCAAATCGTAATCAATCCCCAATCCTAACTTACTGATTCTACTGTTGATTAATATATTCATATTTATAACTATCATAATCCTAACTTAATTTTTTTGCATCCGATTTATTATTATTTTTTTATTTTTTACCTTGGTACTTCATTCCCAAGGTTTTGATAAAAACAAAATGGAGTGGATAAAAACAGTAGTTTGGAATGGCTACGCTTCGGAGTCATGGGATACAATAAAACTACCTTGAAAACAGACACTATTAAAACGCTGAATGGCAATTAACAAGCGTTGCAACAAAAAAGCTCCTTCACGATGATCTCCTGTAACAGTCGCTATACGCCTTCCTAACTCATGGAAGATGTATATTTATCCATCAGTTTCATGGAAGAAGGTTAGAGCAGAGGCACTCAATGGTCCCAGGGTCTTGCAAGCTATAGGGATGAAGAGAATGGTGGTCGCAAGACCAGCGTTATTATTATTATTATTATTAGTAGTAGTATTATTACTAGTGTTACTATTATTCATATTATTAAGCAAAATTAGTCATATTTAAAGTATCCATTATGAAATTTTGTAAATAATGGTCCTACTGTAATAAACGTAATACCAAAAAGGAATTGGATTCACATTATTCATCATTATGCATTGGCTATCTTGAGACGCTTTTTTGTATCGATCATGAATTTTACATCAGTTTCACTGGAAGATCCATCTGTCATTCATCTCAATCAATCATAGTCATCAAGCCTCTATCAGTCATTAATCATACATTTTTGTCCATCAGACAGATCTGTCATTCCAGAAACTATCAAGCTTTTCTCTTTTCATAACAATTCAATTATAATAAACTATTTTTATTGCATGTTGAAGTTAGTTATGCCTGGTTCTAGGATATATGTCTTAGGTTTAAAAGTTAAAACGGTTTCTTTCCTGAGAACAAAAATTTGATAACTCTGTCGCTAACACAAACATTTATTAGGTTCATTATAGATGCAGTCTTAGATAATAAATCTGAATGCTAGATAATTAAATATTTTATATTTTATAAAATATTATTAGTTGTTAAATTTCTATACGCAATGATTTCATATTTCTATTTCTTTATAGAATATGCGCAATGATTACATTGACACAACATTATTCATATATTCAACATTATTCATTATTCGTTATTCTTTTCACTTTTATCCGCCTTTTTAATTCATAACAGTTACAGTAGATTAGTATATTGGCTTTTATCAGGTATAGAAATCTTTTGCAATTTTTATTATTTTTCTCGGTCTTTTTTCACGTTTTGCTCTCAACAAATTGTAAAAGAAATTTTTTATATAAAAATTCTTCTGACATCATTTGTGTTGCATTGCGTTTCTTATTATTCTGTTAATTATTTCATTTCCTGCAAGTATTCTTTACTAATGCTATGACTAGAGGCTGGCGGATGTATTGTATTTTTTTCTTCTCTTTTTTATATATATATATATATACTAAACTGGATGTTGGTAGATTTCTAGGCTGATATTATCTCGGACTATCTTTCTTGCAATAATTTTTTATATGTATGTATCATATTTTTTTCATTTTGTGAATATGATAGTTTTTGTGTGAATTTTATATGTATTTATTGAATCACTGTCAATTAATGAATCAATTAAGAAAACGAATAAATGAATTGATACACTTTCACCAGGTTATAAAGCAATTTTTAATGCTTAATTTAGATTTAAAAATTTGTCTAAAATTTCCAAATTTTGCTACAGAATTACTAATTGATATTACTCAAGTTTTTCTCCAGCTTATGATACTTGCTCTGTAATTTATCTGTCTTAATGTTTATACTTTCAAAAATTAAAACTTTTTTATTTAGATTTTTTTGTTGAAATTATTTTATACCTATTAGTGTTTACATTATATTTAAATAAATCATAGATTTTCATAGATTTTTAGTAGTTAATACAATCTCATTCACTGTATAATTATAATATTGAATCAAATACGCTATATTTAGCTGAATTTTGCATACATAATTACTGAGGTATGATATGACACTTGATTGTTGATTGAGTACTGATAAAATTTAATCTGTTATGTACTTGACTTGGTCGTGTCAATTGGCCTACTAGAACAATCGCCCACAGCAATCTTTTGCTATGTTTTACTTATTTTATCAATAAATGTCATTCATTTTATATTTTAAAGTGTACATTGTATTCATTTGCACAAAACTGAAAGAATTTAAGTAATTAGTACCTTTTTGATGCAAAGTGTTGAGATCAAAACTAGGTGAGTTTCTCAGAATAATAAGCCTCTATAAACGAGTTTCTGCTGCATGCCAGTTTGGGAATATAGTTTCTTATTAAGTGAGTTGACTCGAAGTCAAGCTACTTGAATTGATTATTTATGTAAGTCAAAGATTAAGTTATATTCACACACAAGGCGCTGCTTTAGTAATGGTTGTTTAAGTATATGTATTAGATCCATTAATGGGCATTTCATCTCTTGGTCAACATTACAAGCTATATATTATATATAGATTGAAGCATTAATAAACACTTATAAAGATATTAAGTGGAGTAAATATTACATTTTGTTATTATTTGAAATTGTTAATTAAGTTGGGCTATTATTCTGAGTCCATTTAAAATAAGAAATTAGTGATAATCATGTTTGGCATTTCATAGATTTTTATTTCTATATAATATTTTGGAATCAAACAGAATGATGTACAAAAAATGATGCAAATGATTTTGAACTCTTTGACACATTTCTTTTGATAATTTTTGCACTCACCCATAAAAACAGCCCTGAGAAATCGGCCCTAATTATACTTTGGGTTTGGTTTATGGTTATCATTGAAGTTATTGTTAGAGTTAGGGTTTGGTATAGAGTTGATTGGGTTAGGGTTATTAAATGAATTTATGGGGCTGCTTTGTCGTGTTAATTTATTCTGGATCGTATTGTCCGGTACTATTTATATTAAATTTTGCAGTATAAATAAAAGTTTTTACATTGTAAAATATATGCTTAACCCTATTACTGGGACAAGTGAGCTAGAAATGAGATTTTCTTAACAGAATTATTTTTTGGTATACAGATTTGTGTTATATTAAACCTAGAGCGCTGTGTGCATGCATGGCATTTGTAAATATTAGCTTCTTTTTCTTTTTGTTATCAAGTTGCGTTCGACTGACTCAGTTGTAAATTGTGTAAATTGTTCAACTGTTTACACTGCTTGCCTAAGCTGCTTTTTTCAAAGCAAGTTTTTTATACTTGAAAAACAATGTTGCAAAATGCGATCTTGTGTCTCAAATCTATGTATTATTTAAAGATTGTTAGCTTTGTGTTTTAGATGTCTACTATTGTTATTAAATTGTTTCAAGTATTTGATATGCATTTTCTTTTTATCTTTTTCTCAATTTAGAAATATGAGTGATTTTATTAAAATGATGGGCTGTTATTTTTGAATGCAATGGTTTCAGTATTTGTTACATTATAATCAGTAAAAAAATCTAGTTGGTAAAATGCTTCTGTCTCAAACTAGAAACTATTGATATAAATGTTGTATTTTGTTCTTATTCTTGTTTTTATACTTGATTTCAGTATGCTTTTATACTCTTTTTGTGATTTCATTAAAAGCTAAATAAAAATTAAAATATTTTCTTAGATTAGCTAATAGAGTTTAGATCAACAGGTAGGTAAGACTAAATTTGGAATTGTTTCTTATTCCACCTTTCACTTGATCAATCATATGCTATACAGTGTATATGCCAAGTAACATTTATGGGACTCGACAGTTGTTCCAGGTTCGATTCCCGTGAATGGTCACTATATCGCTAACTTCCTGCATGTTTTAGTAAAATGCTTACTGGTACTAACTAAATTGTCACTAATTATAATATAAATTGACAGTTACATCTGAGACGCCTTTAAAATAATAGGTAATCCATTACTTTAAGCAATACATTCAGTGCAGTAAATGAAATACCATGGACCAATTGATCATTCAAATTTTCTTCAATTTATATAATGTTATATTTTCTCATTGAATTTATCTGTTATTTAACTGGTCACTGTTTTTTTTTACATCTGAATCCTGCCACATATCTTAGTCATTTGATTTAGTTTGCCATCAAACAACTGCTTCACAGTTCTTTAACCCCATCCTATCTCTTCCTCCCCCTCTTAATCCTGAGATTTTACTCTTCCCTACTGTACATGTACTCTATTTAAATCATTACATTCTACTATTTAAATCTTCATCTCAAAGATATAAATATTGTAGGCGTTGCTCATCATTTTGCTGGACTTTGTAATGTTGTCTTTAATTCAGACTGTTGCTGTTAAGTTAATGTTCAAATAGAGCTGGGTACTGTTCGTTGCCTAGATGGTCTTCATAATATAGACTGTTATTAACCAGTTTTGGGTAGTTTCTTATAGCAAGCACATGGCTGCTACGTAGGACTTTGCAGTACCACAAAACTAAGAAATTCGTTTTATCTTATTTAGTAACGCAAGTATAGAATTTACAAGTAATAAACTATTAAATTTAGGTTGTTTTAATAGAATATAGTAATATTAATGCATAGTAATGAAGGGTTGAGATTTAACTGAGAAATTTGTAGTCAGATTTATAGAGTCTCTGTCAGATTTTAAACTTGTTTTAAGTGCCTGGGGATAGCTAAAAGGGGTCTGTAAAAAAATAGTGAACAATAGAAGTAACAAAATGTAATTTAACAGAGAATGGCGTAGCTAAGAATTAACCAAGAAGGGGGTTTATCCGCTAAACTGACACTTAACACTACCAATCTACCAATATTTTACCTCTAATGGGGGGGGGGGTTATAACTCCTACCCCCCCTTGCTTAGCCACTGTAACAGTGCATTGCTTTTTAGATATAAATTTCTACAATAGAACATTGTTGATTTAATATTACTCGCTGTCTGCTAAAAGAATAGTTGATAAAATTAAGAGATAAAATGCTGCACCCTGTGTACTGGCGACCGCGAGTCGTGTTCTTTCCCTCCGTCTCGCCCCCCGGTCCCCCCGGTAAGAGAATTAAGAGAATGCTTTCATTTATTTTCATTTATTTTCTTTCCTTGTAAAATAAATGAAAATTCATTGCTTTTTAGATATTAATTTCTACAATAGAACATTGTTGATTTAATATTACTCGCTGTCTGCTAAAAGAATAGTTGATAAAATTAAGAGATAAATGCTGAAAATTCGAAAATAAATGAAAATTCATTTATTTTTGTTCTTTTTAATCACAAAGCAAAACAGAATGCAAATCGAACATTAGTTATCATACCATGCAAAAAAATGGTCTCGATCACATAAAACAAAATTTGATTTGACAATTATTTAATAACCCTAACTAATCCTACATTTTTAATGCTAGCACTAGCCATAATCCTAACTTCAATCCTAACCCTAAAATAATTTCTAACTCTAACCCTAAGAATTACTAGTCAGGGCTGTTTTGACCGGGTCATGAAAAAATCTAAGTAAGGAGTTTGTCAATGATTACTTGTATGAATGCATTGACACTATATCATTGTCACACTACAATGTGACTACATTGATCTAATTTGTCTCTTTCTAATTTGTTTTTTTTCGTATTTCTATTTTTAGCTGACATCGAACGCGTCAATTCCGCTGATGACAGTGACGACAGATCTCTCTTCTCTAACACCAACAACAAACTGACGATGATCGGAGCATCTGATCACGCGCTGGAGATGGCATCACGCGACAACAGCGTTCTCTTCGTCAATGATTGCATCTTTAGGAACCCGAGTTTCATTCGAGTGGGTGACAACACCAGCGCGCTAGCTGAACGCGCTGAGATAGAAAAGAGAGCGTCGCGAAGATACCGCAAGAAGCAGCGCGTCGCTGGTCAGTACCACAAGTCAGAAGACTACCCCGAGTATAAGGGCGATATGTCCGTAGAGGAAGTGCTCGCTTTTATAGAGAAAGACAAAGGAAGTCAAAATGGACAGACGGAGGAGACGGGGGAACATAAGAATCAGAAGAAGAAGAAAAAATCGAATGTGATTGAATCGAATTATCACTCAGGGGACGATATACCTTCACACGAAGCCAGTGACGATCAAACTTATGATAATGAAAAAGCAGGGGATGCTAAAAAGACTAATTTTACGCGATTACAAAAATCTTCCGAAATTGGGGCATTGAATTTATCATCGGCGGTTTCGTTGTCTTCGTGTAAAAATGATGCGAATGAAACAAATTCCGATGAAACTGATTCGATTATTTCATCCGTACAAGAGTATAGTCTTTCCGATGGTGGCATTGAATCGATGACTTCGACGAACGATAAGGAATTCATAATTGTGCACAAGAAAAAGAAAATTAAAGGAACACAGCCGGTTATTCATCGTGACTTTAGAGGTGGTACGGGACAATCGACATCAAATCCTTGCACTTTGCGAAGGCCAAAGTATTTATCGCGAGGTGCAACGCAATCATCTCTCGATAGTTCCACTACGCGCGCTACTTTGGATGCTAGCGCAATTCGCTATCCTCAGTCAGAGAATTCTTCGTGTCGTTCAAGTCTTGCCGATTCTATTCATTCCTCAGTTGTAGCGTCGCAGAACGTTTCAACTTCGGTTGCGGCAGGTTCATTTTCCGCTATATCGTATGCACAAGTTATGGGGGAATTGAATAATGCGTCCGATATTTCCGATACTTTTTGTCCCACTGGATTTCCAGATTTACGTCGAAATTCGACCGGAAATGCCGGATTCAGCAGTTGCGTTTCTACATCACCGTCGGATTGCAGCAGCGAAACGACATCAGGGGTGTCATCAACGAAGGAGTACGCTATATCGTACGCGGCAATGGCAGCCGCGTCGGCAAAATCCAGGGATGGAATCAAACCAAGTGGTGCGAAGGTGGAACAAGAGCGAAGGCATTCGTTCGACGCGGGATCAGAAACGACGTCGAATAAGATAGTAGAAACGTCATTTGATGATATGTCGCGTCGCGGTAGACAAGAGTTTCCTCCGATGATGAAGGCAGAAGCGACAGAAAAAGTGGTAGCGTTGAAAGAAAGTTGTCATGATGGTACTGTGAAGTATAGCGATGTTTTGGATTATTCGAGTAAAGCAAGTTTTAGGGATATACTAACGGATAAAATTTCACCATTTCAGGATGAAGTTTCTCGTAAAATTGATAGAAAAGTTGATCGTAAAGATTCCGGTAATGTGACTGATTCTGATATTTTACACTCGGAGAAAGCTATTGTTGATCACTCTCCACTTGAGACTGGAGTCACAAGCGATGAAAGTTCATCGAAATTGCATCGTAGCGACGATCAAACTACTCGAGCATCGAATAAATCATTTTCGAAAAAGAACAAATTCTTTGCATTTGAGAAGATGAAAGAATTTCCTTCGGAACCCGTTGTTTTTCTAGATGTAGGAAAAGAGAAGATGGAGAAAATGTCGAAATCGATAGAAATTTCTTTTGGTTTTGACGTCGAAAGTTCTACGTGCGAACTCGGTAAAGCAAACTTTTGTGGCAATCACTTGAAGAATGATTCTTCCATTTCAACTCTCAGTGACAACACTCCATGCTGTTCTGAAATAAAAACAACTGAAGTTTCAAATTTGGATAATAACTCTTCAATCAATAGTACTGTGTGCACAAAATGTCAACACGAAGATAATAAATCCACCGCTCAATGTAGCACAGACACCGCCACAAGTCCTATTAATTACGATCCGACTCTTTTAGCTTCCGACGATCCTCTTCCTTCCGTTTCAAATTCCAGTGATATCCGCATGCAGAACATCATTAGCACGCCACCTAGAGGAGTATCATCCCCGGTGTTTGCAACCCAGGGTCATTCGCGCCCCATCGCTCTTATGTCAGGGACGTCATCGTCCCAGGCTGTGAGGACTCCAGTGGGGGTTGTGCCTCCTTTGCATTTCGATAGGGCGAGATTGACGGAGTCGGCTGCTAAATGCGAAACGTTATTGGTTGAGGCATTTGTCGATGATAAACGGTTGATTGATGGTTGTAGGCGGGTTAAGGAGGATGTTCGGATGGTTGAGGATTGGACAAAGGGGCAGTCAAAGAATAAATTGGGTGGGAAGTTGGGACGGTTGGGGAAGGCGGGGAATTTTGATTTACTGAGCGCGCAAATGTTTCTGTATAGAGGCAAGTGTTTTTTTGGTTTTTATTTAATTTGTACTTCTTTTTGATGATAGATTGGTACATCGGTTTATGCATATTATGTATATCGTTCAATTATATATTATGCATGTCACTCAGTTTGTATATATTAGATATATTATTCAGTTTAATTTATATATGTTATGTATATCACTTAGTTTATGTCAGATTATAATATATAAAATTATATATATATTATTTAAGTTTATATATT
>JAQIXG010002067.1:0-18965 GCA_034700105.1 Oconnorella tubifera | reverse complement strand
TTGATTGCGGCCAGGACTTGATCCGCGGAGATGGTGATGGGTTGAGTAGTTCCCGGGGAGGCTGGGCGACGGTCAAATGGCGCAGGAGAATGTTTCGCTAAGATCGATTGATAATTCTAAATTCCATTCTAAGATGGTTCTTATTATTTTTCTTAATATAAAAAAGTTAGAAAGTGCTTAGATAATTTAATATACAAAATACGAAACTAAAACAAATATCTGAACGATTTTCCCTGGAGTTTTTGTCATGCAGTTAAACTGTAATTGAGTTAACATTCTTTGCATTGACAAGAACTTGTACAAAGTATAGTGTAGGGAATAAAAATGAAATCAATTCTGTTTATGGCGAATTTTCCAAATTCTGAACATTTCGTACAGATTGCGTAGTGTTACAAAAAATACAGAAAGCAGAACCTTGAACTAATTTTAATAAAACTTAGTGATTGTGAAAATAGGAAAGTTAGCTGACTCTGTAAATGTTTCTGAAAATAAAAATAACTTTAAACTGTCGAGACTATGATACATTGATATCAGTCATACTAAATTGAACTAGTAATTGTTCAGCAATTACTCAACAGTATAAACAGACCAACTTCCCGTTTAAACGACTGAAATAAGCAGCAGATAGTTTTTCGAGAAAACTTGACTCATTTGTTATAGTTAAAACAATCATATTAAATGATATTACTATTTTTAAATAAATCTATTTTTGATTAAAAAAACATTTTCTACGTCTATAAAAAAATTAGTTTTTAAACTTTTGTACTATCACGCTAACCTATTATTGTTTCTTAGTTATTCAATAATTATTATTTTAAATTTTAAACCTCTCAGTTCAAAACAGCTATTCGGCCTCTGAACAACCTAAAAGGAAAGGCCTGGTATTTAGAAATATCTGCCGTTAATCTCAACCTGTACTCGTTCAGACATTGCGTTGAACCCAAAACACTTGTACATGAAATCCAAAAAGAATCTTTATAATTCTGTTATGTAATGCTGCCTAAGAGATATAATAATTGAGTCTTATAATTGGGCCAACAGACTTGGGTTCAAGCAACGTTTTACGATGCTTTAATCGCTAATAATAAATTATTCGCCGCATGATATAATATTTAACCAAGGCCGGACTACAAATTTAGAGATATTTATAATGTCTAAAAACAATAATTTTTACACTCATAAGCTAGGTATTTATAGTTTTAAAGTAATTTGGATGAATATAATAAATTTCAGCAATCTTGTTTTCAAATTCCGTGCTATTTTAAGCGAAAGTAAGCTCGAAATGTAACTCGAATTGTAAGCACACATAATATACATATATTAAAAAAATAATAATAAGTGCTTGATTAATGAGTATTACTAGACAACTTAGATTACATCAGAACAAAAATAAATTGTTTTAAGTCTCGCTAAAAAATCGCACGAAAAACTCAATTTAGAGTAGTTAAATTTTTGGCTGCATCTACCACCCCCGCACACTTAAAAAGCATTTATCTGTAATCCTATACATTCCTGATTCCATTTTAGTCATTAAAAGCCTAATCTTGAAAGATATAAGAGAAAGACCTTCAATTTCCACATAGTGGCGAAAATTACTATGCATTTAAATCTTTTAGAATCAACAATTAGTACCATAGAGGTATCAGCTATTTTTGCGTTAAATAATATTATATTTAAGCATAAAATCTTAAAATATTTTTAACAAGTAGAATAATTATAAACTTTTTATCAAAGGTAACTTGAAGAACGTAACGTAACGTAACGTGGATTATGGACGTATGCAATTTGCCTCTATGTCCACATCGTAGCGAACAAATTCAATAACAAAAATACAATAATATATATTACAATGTACATCAATATACATAGGCATCAGATATCAGACATGCATACAATAAACAAACAAAATATAATTTATATACAAAACAAACAAAATGTACTTAATATTTATTTAGTAACTCCTTACATATCAGCCTCGTAATCGTAATATAAACCAACATTCACCCAATGTTTGTCTAAATTAGATTTAAAACTGTTTATTGAATTAGAATTAATGACACTATCAGGTAATGGATTCCATAAGCTAACAATTAACTCTGCTGGTAAATGAATATTTTCTTATATCATATCTACAGCGTTCAGTTTTTAGTTTTAAGCAATTACCACGTGTCCTGTTGTTTTCACTTTTATGTAATATTGGTACCACCAATGCATCATAGTAGACATTAAGAATTTTAAAAACTTCAATCATATCACCTCTATTACTTCGAAATTTAAGTGTAGGCAGTTTTAAATATTGTAAGCGTTCTTTATAAGATTTATTTTGAATGAACATCAACATCGAATATGACTTTAAAAAAATTCCATAAACTTAGTATAGTGGAGTACAATTTATCATCTAAAATATCATCAATAAAAATCGAATGTTATGACAATTCCACCAACGCATAGTTTTACAGTGGAGAGCTACAATAACTTATGCACTGAATGAACTATTTAGTCTATTAATATCACCCAATTAGCATTAAACACGATAGGAGTGTAGATACACTGTAGGCGTTGAAATAATCGCGATCTGATTAGAAGGGAATTATTTTCCGCCATTGGATGCCATCAGCTTCCGGTTGCATTTTGATAACAATAGAGATTTGATTTCCATGATGCAGGTCACAACCTGTTTCAGAAAGGTCTCACTTTTAATAGACCCCGCCCATTAAGTAAGTTTACTATATTTAACTTCTTTAATATATTTGATTAGCCAATCCTGATTCCATTGCTAAGTCATATTACAATTTGAATTCTTAATCAAAATAGTTGCATAGTAATTCTATGGCAAGCAATATTGATTTGAAGGTTGACAGGCTATAATTTAGATATGGTGTCTTGTTAGAAAGCAAGACCTAGTTTTAAACATATTAATACAATTGAGGCACAGTATTCAGTTACACAAATTAATAATTTAAAAATAACCGAATACTTATAATCCATTACTAATTGCAGATTATCTGTATTATTAGTAATGTGTATATACAAAACTGATTATTTTTCATGTTAACTGTATAATATATAGTGTATTACGTGATTATATATTCATTGCAGAATATCCAGTAGCTTAATTTAAGTAGCAGAGTGGTATTACAATTAATGAGCTGTTAATTGTTTCACTATCGCAGTTAAAAGTTGTAAATATATCCTAATAAAATATACGAAGACAAATAAAGAGCATCGGCGTAAAATCAATTTACGATATAAATAATTCTGGTCATAGCTACTGTGAAATTTGAAATATGTAACTTTAAGTATACTTGTTCACAGATTTGTCTGTATTATGTGAAAATACATTTATAGACTGATATATACCAATATCATTTATTTAATTTAGTCTAACTTACATTTTATTAAATTACCAATCGTCCAAATGATCCGCAATACCTGTATTATGAAATAAAGGCCTACATTAGAGGCCTACTTAAACAAATAACTGTAACTGCGCTCGCTAATGCTACTAAGTACAATTGCATATTTTTTTATGAGAAAATAATGAATTATGTTAAGTTTGTCACTTTTTGTTGTTTGAACTGTTTAGCATCATTGATCTGATACAAAAATAATCATTGAAAATGGTTTCTAATTTTGCTATTATTCATATAAGACTTTGCATCAAAAGTTTTTAAGTTTGTGCTAAAGATATGGATAAGAATATATCTGAAAACTTTTAACTGATATAGGCCTGCATTATATATGGTAGGCTATTATATAGCTTATATATAATATCGAGTTATTTTGCTATCATAAAATGAAAGAAAACCTCTGATCAGTTAAAATGTTTAAAGAAGTGACGTTGAAACAGAAAATTTGGTACAATTCAGTATTTTAGATGATTTACTTAAAGTAATGAATCTATCCGAAAATGTTCACTATACATAGCTTTTAGATTGAAAGCGAAATCAAATAGTCGTTACAAAGTTATAAATTGTCATAATTTCAGTATTTTCATGTATAATGCTCGTGCTCGTGTCATGCTCAAATTGTAATGTAATTAGAAGGGTAATTTTTTTTTGACTTAAAAACTTAAAATTTTGACTTTATTTGTTGACAATTTTGACTTTACTTTGACCTATTAATAAGTTATTATTTAGTAAGTTATAACTTATAAACTTATTATTAGTAGTCATAATAAAAATAACTATTAATAAGGTAACAAATAATAACAGTTCCTGACTTGTTATTTATTATTATTAACTTAATATCTAACGATAAAAGTACAACAGAAAAAAACTGTCAATTAATTACAGTCGTAGTTATTGGCTAATACAGTCTCACTCAGCCATTAAATCGTTGCACCGTAGATGAGATTCATTTCAATCATTTAATTACACTATTGAAGTGAAGAAACTATTATCGCTCAATGACTTTTACAGTTTAAGCTGTACTGAGACGCTTTCTTCTTTAGTGTTACCAGAAATTTTGTAGTAAAAAGTAATTGTTCAAATTTCAGTGAAATTAAAAAAATACGAGAATTGCGATCATTTTTGTCATTTCTGATGTTTTTTGTTGGATTTTTGGGTAAATTTAACTATATTTTGACCTTAAAAAGCCAATTTTGACTTTATTGCTCTCTTGTACAGATTTTGATCGTATTTTGACTTTATAACTTGTAACGGGGGGGGGGGTATAGAACATTTTTTATTACATTTCTTCACCTTTCAAATCATCGTGATCAACATATTCCATTTTGACTTTATTGACTTTTAACCGCCCTAGTAATTAGCCTAGTTAGCAAACGATTGACCGAAACTTTGGTACAGCAACTGACCAATTATTGTTATAGTGATTTGCAACACAGAGTGAAATTGATTTTGTGTGGATTATTTGCTACTGGAAATATTTTATAAACAAAAGGACAAAATAAAACTTAAAACTGATGAAAGGAACTTATATTTCTCATTATTCGGCTGACATCTTACATATTGTCAATGACAGATTTAAATGGATACAAGTTCTGGACGATTTATTATTACATAAAACTAAACATTCTTACATTAGATTGTTTATAGACCGACAAAAAGACAATCTAATAGTATCTTTCTAAATAACATTTTCGTTCGAATGCTTAGGTTTGATCGTTAATTTTATGATCGCGACAATCACTATTTCTTCATCAAAAATTGAAAACTTGATCTGAACTTTTTACCCCACTTTAATTCACACGTTACTGTATGAGCAATTATAGGCTGATATATCATGACTTATTATATGCATCACGCTATATCGCTGTATTTTGATGCAAAATTGATTTTAATATTGTCAACTTATTATTATAACCCTGGAAACTATTAATCTCACTTAAATTTTTTGCTAATAAGAGATTTATCAAGAGTCTCAGCCTGCTATTTGATAGTACTGTTTACAATAGTCTCTCCAGCAAAAATCGGGTCTCTCAAAAAATAATATAAGTCAATCTCGACAGGCAAGAAGGCAATTGACCGAATATTCGAATTCTTTCTCTCGTATCTACTCACAGTAACAATTTAATTTTACTGCATCGAGTCTAGACAATCAATAGTGTAATAGATAGAATCCTATACTAAAATGATTCCTTAAATGTTAATATTTGACATCCTTGGCTCGTTTTTAGGTGGCCTCAATATTAGCATATTGTTGTATTTATTTTTTATTGCATACAATGGGAATTTATCGATATTCAATAATCATAGGCGTAACAGTAAATTTTACAGCTTTTCAAAACCCGATACTTTCAAAATTTACACATATGTTAACTTATTTCGATAACAATATGATTTACGTAGTATATAATTATAATACAACAAATTATATGAAATAGCTTTTTATTGTCACGGTATTTTGCTAAAGTGTAAATGATTTATGCTTATAAAAATAATTCTTCTATTATATAATTGAAGGTCGCTATAAATGATCCAACATTTGAAATAAAAATATCGTTACAAATGTCCATCATAATTGTTGTTATTGCAGAAGACAACCTCCGATATTCTCAAGGTTATCAATGAAGTTACGTAATGACAATTTTTAATTTTTTAATTCTGTTGTACTCTCAATTTCAATGACCTGTTATAATTATTAATATTGTTGTGACTGGATTTAAGACTACAGTTCATAAACTAGCTCATAGTGATTCGACAATGATAATTTTTTTCATGAATCTTTCATAATCAATTCAAGGGTGTACTATACAGTGTAGTAATGTAACTCTTGATCTATTTCAACAGTCTTAATACATAATCAGGAGAGAACAGCTATTTGATAAGATTACAGACTGCAAAACATAATCTTAAACATAAAAAATGCTTTGTATAAATTATGCTTAAATCGTCTAAATACACCAATATTACGTACATGATCCATGTTTATATTATATACACCAAATAACCGTTCAATACTAACTTAGAATACTGTAACTATTATTCTAAAAACTAAACTGATACCATAGCTGTAACATCGTCTGTTCTCATTTAATTTGAAATATTGCCACAATAACTTGACGTTATATTCATAATATCAAAAACTTGTTGGCATTGCTCGAGCACTGAATGCGCCGGGTGGAACGAACTAAAGCAAGCAGACTATAAAAAAGAACAGGCGTAAAAAGGGGTGCGTTTTTATTGTCTACAAAGATGAATAATGAAGAGAGGAGAGTTTACGAGAGGGGGTAACAACTATTATGTAATAGTAAAAATATCCAGGCACTGCAGGCTTATTCTTTTTAGTCGAGACGACATTAAATTTTTTCTTCAAGGTGATGTTTATACATATGAGTTTTTCATAAATAGTGCAATAGACTTAAGATAAAAGGTTGCGTTGCCAAGTTATTTTTCTGTCTCGTACCACGTCTGCCTTGAAAAATATGCGATTAGTACTAGTGTCTAGAGATATTTGCACGCTATTTTTTAAAGATTTGAGTTATTAGCTATTTGCAGCATTTAATATACTACTACATTTTTATTCAGGTTGTAATTATAAAATGAAAATTAAGAGTTGTTCGATTCATAGGCCCTTGCCTATTTGAAAATTTGAACAAAAACTTATTAAACTCATTTAAACTGACTCAAAACGTCTCAGTTAAGATCACAGTAGTATTAACTTTTGCAATTTTGATTGAACCTATAATAATATTGCCTGAAAGTAGCTAACTTTTAAAAGTACAATAAGTCTGGTACGATTGTCATATATTAAACATTATTATAGTTATACCTTAGGCTATTATAATTTACTACCTACATACTGTTTCAATCTACGTCACAGCTGTATTAAACTGCTGCTGACGTCAATTTTAGCCAACTTTCTAACTTATTCACCTCTTTAGCGAAGGAAATAGAAAATCAATTGAAAATTATATTGGCCTTTATCAAAAAAAAATCACCTGCTTGATAAAACTTTAAATGGATTTTCAATCTTGACTTATAGGTATAGTTGAGAGACGACAAAAATGCCGCACTGTGTTGTGTTAGATTCGTTATTTGTGTTTAGAATCGCTGTTAACTTTTACTAACAGGTGTTAAGTCGATAGAAATTGATTCACGCATTCACTTTCAGCATTTAAATTTTATACGTTAACGATGCTATCAGTCGCAAGCAAGAAATACTTAAAAGCACACATGTCTACTCATAAATGTGTAGGCCTACCTTAATTAAATCAAATAATAATAAAAAATTGAAACTATATTGTTCACTAATAGGTCTTAAAATCTTATTCTCTTTTTATACAGTCTTGGGTCATATGATCCTACTGTTCGTGTATATAGGCCTAATATTAACATTAAAGTTTCGTGAAGGTTTGCGTTTTTAATGATTCACGCATAATATT
Organism: Oconnorella tubifera; assembly: GCA_034700105.1. Classification (NCBI taxonomy): domain Eukaryota; kingdom Metazoa; phylum Annelida; class Clitellata; order Enchytraeida; family Enchytraeidae; genus Oconnorella; species Oconnorella tubifera. The sequence continues at coordinate 11,119 of JAQIXG010002067.1, read as the reverse complement.
AATTAAACCCTTTAACCTCTTTTGCATCTATTTAACTTTTTTGTCGAAAAAGTATATTATTTTGTGTGTAATATAAGAGACATTACGTCATGCGATGATTGAACTAGCTGCATTCATACAGGCGTTTACGCGGTTAACATCGACGATTAATTCAGCGTAGGATGGTGAATTCTTTCAGCTTTTTTGCTTGCGTAACAGAACGTCTTTTCGTCAAATGAATTAAGTCGGTCATCGATTGACCTAGAAAACCCGATACGTATTACGTAACGTCGCTAGACGTTGAAAGATGCAAAAAATAAACAGACCGTCCGAAATATAGGCTGTCTGAAAGGCTTGAAGTTGTTATAATTCTAATCTATAATCATAACGCTGCTACTAAGAAAGTAATGTATGATTGCAAAGTAACCGTTTTTTAAGCACGCTTAAAAACTGGATCTGATGCAATATTTCGCAAAACTTGTGCAAAGATTTGTGTGTTAATCCCAAGGAATATTTCGCAACTTTCTTAATTTAGGCTATGGTGTGATATCTTAAAATATTAAAACTTCGTATGTTGTTGTAAACTAGTTTTCACGCAGGGTTTATCATTATTTTACTTATATCTTTTGAAGTTTTGATTGAAGTTAAAAATTTCGTAAGCATGTAATTCTTCTAAAATGGGGAGGAGGTATAATATTAAATTTAATTTTGTTTAGGGTTAAAATGCCTTTATAATTTTTGAACATTTAAAAAATAGTATTTCGAATAGGGGATAAATCATTTAATAAAGTATTGTTTTGAAAGGACTCAATAAATCATTTAATAAAGTAATGTTTTGAAAGGACTCAATAAATCATGTTTTTAGTTCTTTCAAACATTCGCCCCCACACCCTTCATTATATTAACTTTATGCTTCAGTAAAGCTCCATCAGTTGAAGTAAAATCTTTCCGTCAATTGTTACCAAACCTGAATCTACAAAAATCGAAATTAGAACGAAAATGAATTAAAGTTAAGCACACCATTCTGTAATGTTTCTGACGATTATTACAAAGTCTGTCATTGTAAAGTCACTCGATCCTCCTTCTCGTAATAAATGAACTTCCTTTTCTTAAGAAATATTAAAATGACAACTGGACAACGGTACAAAATAAGATTAATGTAATTGGCATCAATACTTCTTTAGCGAGTGCAATATTAGAAATGTGCGCATATATTTTATAATAAGTTTTAAATTATTGTGGCCTGCAGATAATTAGGTGACCGAATAAAATCGCCAGCCAGGATACCCTGCACTGCTATGGAGTTTACTGATCTCGGAAACTTGGTAAAGAATTATAATTTTTGAGAATAATTACTTTAGTCTACTTCTCTTGAAAATCCAGGCTTTATTGCGTAGTATTAAAGTCTTGCAAAACAATCATTAAAGCAAGTGTCTGATTAACAAATCTGATAACAGATAATTAATGCTAACAATTTGACATTACAGTAATCATTGTTGATATTCTTTTAGTGTACTGTTTTAGTTTTCATTATTTAAGATAACGAAAACTGAAAATGTAACTTTTCGGTTTTTGGGAATAATATTAAAGCAAGTCATTGTAGAATAATTAAACTACATAAGAATAAAGTATAGCTCAACAACAAAACAACAACATGGTTTCTTTATTATTTTATTACATAAAACTTTTTATCAACTGCCAGCAGTTATATTTCTTAATTACTTCACGATATATTTAACATAATATATAGAGTTATACTTTAGTATATAATGACATATTATGGCGTAAAATTGCAATCACATATAAATGCACCGGAACCAATGTGAAATAGCCATCAGATCCATGGCACAGAAACTATACAAACATTTTTTGTCATAGAGGAAAAATCAAATAAATACTATGCTTATTTTATATACAAAATACCAACATTACATTTTCTCTATTGTAAAATCAATCTAATCGTAACAAACTAATCGTATAGGAAAATAAGGCACTGAAACAGTGCCTTATTTTCCTATACGATTAGTCAGATTTGTTGTTCCATTAGCTATTTAATTAAAGGAACATTATTTTGTAATGTCCAATATACAGTATATCACAGAGATGAAATTGAATATTGATCGGTTAGTCTACCATTTTTAAATAAGAATCGCCAATGATATATATCATGAACAATACCAAATGTATTACCCATAGCCCATATTTAATGAATTACTTAATCCATTAAGGAATTAATTCTTTTAATTTGACACAAAATAAATAATATTAGAATCTGCATCCATTCAATCTAGATAGAGAAAAGCGGTGACTATTGCTCTAATCATTTTTCATGTATCACAAAATTTGAAAGATTTAATTCATAAATACAAAAATAATCTCCTCACGGAAGCCCATGGTGCAATGCATAATGAATCATTAAGCACTTAAAGTACAACATAAAGTTGTTTATAGAATGAAACAGCATGAATCTACCAGTGAGCAATGTAGCAATTACATGGGATCTGATACATCTATAAAAGTTTTAAAAGGTGACTAGAGTGAAACATAATTGTTTCTCAATTTGTACTTACTCACAGAAGCAAATCTGTGAGTAAGTACAATGATGATTTGATAAAAAACGATACAAAATGTATCATTGTATCTTCATTTTGAAGCTTTGAATAAAAAATCATCAGTTCTTTGCGGTATTTCAATATTGATATTATACGCTTTTATATATTATTTACTGGTATTGCAACAAATGATTAGTTTTATCTGAATGGCTAGATACAGAAAAGTATTTCTTGTTCTTGAATCTGTAAACTGTTTCTCTATCGTTTGAGATGCCTAGTGAAGGAATTTCTATTGAGACGTTCAGGTTGTGATGAACTATGTCTCTTATGTAATCCAGCCTACAAGTAAATCGTCAGGAATTAATTTATATTTTCAACAAATTAATTTTACATAATAGAATTATTATCCTAAAAATTATTCACTTTCTCAGAATCTAATTTAGTTGAACTTAAGTTGTTTTGTGAAATATGAAGATGATAATATATTAGTTACTGTTAGACTAAATAAAAAAGAATAAAAAAAAATTTAATATTCACTAAATATACAATAAAATTCACAGTTACCAGCTTATAGTATTACATAGTACAATTATTACATTAGTGTCAGTTAACTGTATTTATAAAAAATATGATCTAAGAATTATTGATTTACAAAATTGAATTTGGCAATAAGTCATTAATGGTCTCAATTTACAATATAACAGGATCAGAACAACGTGCATTTTAACTGAATAATATTTGCCTAGATTTCAGTTTTGAAATTTGCACCCCAAGTGAAATTTACTACCTTCTGTTGAAGTTCCTGACTAATTTGAAGAAACTGCGGACGTTCAGACGGTTGAACGGACCAACAGCGTTCAATCAAAGCCTGAACAAAATATATCTACCTTAATTCATCCTCTCTTAAGTATATTCAAATAAATCGCATTTAAAGTTACAACTTTGATTAAAAGATTCTATGAATTATTTTCTATTCCTATACTATTTTCTATTTCAATTTAGATTCTATAATTTTTTGAATTATTTTGAGGCATCTATTTATCAAATATATAATAGATGTATCTAAATATCACAATATTTATTTTAAAAAGATGTATTAATATATAGCATTAAAAATACAATGAGAATTTATCATTGTGAATTATGATAAAAATTAAAAACAAATATTTCAAAATGAATTTAAAAAGATGAAAGTAAGTAAAAAGTATACATTACCTTGATGGCAGGATTACATGTCATGGTGCTGATGGACGGCTGGAGACCTTTACATACTTTCCATATTAGTGTTTCAACGTCGTCACCAAAAAATGGAAACATTTCATAAACCATTTCATACAGCAAAGTCCTACAACATTTTACGTTGCATTTTTATATACGAAATGTAATGTAATCATAATTACAAAAATTCTGAGAGATATTCCCGCAGGTAGAAATAAAGAATATTGTAGGAAAAGATAAGCTTTAAAATCATAATAAACAAATAGGTAAACAAATCTTATTTCAAGAAACCTATGATAATATAATAAATACTAAAATTTAATGTTAATTTTCTAACATATAATTCGTAAAAGTATAATTGCGCGATCTTTTGCGCAAAACAAAAAATAATGAACAAAAAATATTAATGAACAAAAAATAATTTTTATTCAATTACTTTCATAAAATTTCATTTGGATCTTTAGTTTCCTCAATCCCCCCACCCCCTTCAATCTGACAGTGGATAAAATTCAGGACAAATTTTCCTATTAAAATTTGTGACTTATAACGGATTAGAAATGTAATTAAAAATTAAAAGCATCGTACCCAAAAGCGAAGATATCAGTTTCTGGTGTTGACTTGTATGTACACAGTAACTTGGGGCAATCCACTCTCATTGTTCGCAACATTTCCGGCGCGACATAGCAAAGATTACCGCGAGGCACACTCCCATAATGTGGCCTAACAAAAAATGTACAAGAAATGAAGAAATAAGTTGACTCTGAAAAACAATAACAATATCGTTAGCATCAATTTTTAAAATCTAATTGCGTGACTCAAAAATAAGACCAGTTAGGTACGGGTAAGGGTTAGAATTAAAGTAAGGGTTGTGCTTTAGTTTGGGTTAAGTTTAGATTTAGTTAGGTTTAGGGTTAGTGAATGAATTGACAAGGCCATTTTGATGGGTTAATGTATTAAGGGGCCGTTTTGTCGTATTTAAAATCTAATTGTCAACATCGCATGTGGACACTGTGGTAGTTGAGATATTTATCTGAAAAAGTTCTTTAAAAAAGTTTCATTATCTTTGGATAGTTATATAAATAAGATATCAAAACAAATGACAATTTTTTCTTTTTTATTTTCATTTATCTGTAACATGATATTTTTTTCTATTGCGCCTGCATATTAAATACACATTTCTAAAATCTACATATTTAAATGTTTTATTAACAGCCATCTTGTAACTAAATCTAAGCAATGAACTAATATTTTTAAAAGTATAAAACTAGTGTTCATTAAACTAATTTTTCTACTTAATTAACTTATTAACTAAAAGCAAAAATCTAAATTTTACCGAGTGTATTTTTCTTGAGCCATTCCATAATCCAGCAGTGATAGTTTCACTTTAGGCTCAACGTGGATGTTCTTTGAGTTAAGTTTACGCACAACGACACCTTTAGCGTGAAGATAACCGACAGCTTGCGACACCTGGCGAGCGATATTTAGACCGCTACGAATACTCATTCGGTCCGACTGCAGATGTAACTTGTGATATAAAGACGTACCCTTCATTTCGCTGCAACGTAATTTTGATACAATTCATTTTGATACAATTTCGATAAGTAATTTTTGATACGTTTAAATCTGATACAATTTCAATCTAATTTCACTTTGATATAATTTCACTGCAATATAGTTTTACAAGGATATAATAATAATACTGCAAGATATCAATAAAAACGATAATAAAATATTATTCATTTTATTCAGTTTTATTATCATGTCTCTTGATTATTATTTTATTATAATAATGAAAAGACATGATAATGAAACTATTACCGGGGGCATTATAAAAATTACTTTATTGCATAAATGATCATACATTTCAGTTTATTGCAATTTGAATTTTTTCGTTAGCAATAACTTTACCTGTCATCTAGAAAGACTAAAACCTAAGCGCTTTAAGAATTATGGAATTAAATTTTTCATCTATCTATATATCAAAACCCATTCGTAATTTTTTACGCAAACGTACAAATTTACATAATTTTGCACAGTTATTTTGCAGTGTTAAATCATTGATAGATTTTTAAAAAGATATGTTTTGGATATACCTGGTTACAATGGCTAGATGGGGTGGGCGGGTACAGGCTCCCATAAACAAACAAATATTTTCGTGTCTGATTCGACTCATTTTTGCAACTTCACTCAAAAACTCCAACATCTCTTTATCACTAAGTCGATTAAACTGATGAATGATAACGTCACCGTGCCAGCGACCTCTGACGAATGTAAAGTAATAAAAAAAATGTTTATAGAAAATATTCCCTGGAGGCATTCGAATAACAAAAAAAGCATTATAAATAAGAATAAAATGTAAGATACTTGGCTTATTGAATCGCTGTAGCTTAATTTATAACATTTGTGAAAAAGAAAGATATATTTGGTAACTTTCAACAAGCATTACAACACTTGTGTAATCAGAATTCTATTCATTTATGTTAAACTTGTAACTTAAGTCATAAATATTGTTATAGAAGATTGAAACTAACCGAAATCCATTGAAATTATCATCAAAATATTGAAATTATCGGCTTAAAGCAACTTAATCAAATTATGATATAATGTTAATGAGAAGGACATAAGGCATTTCTTATACATAATATACAAATCTTGTACAAAAAAAGTCATCATAAATAATGTGAGACATAATAATAAGGAAACTGGTATTACTTGTGTATAGTGTGATGGCGACCAACTCTTAATGTTCTGTCTATGACTACATCTGTATAAGGAATCTCCCATTCAATTGTAGCACCGTGCATGATGTCATCATCATTATTGTCATCACGATGATAACGCTTACTTTATAAACAAAATCTAACATTATATGTACAAGTAATACGTAATATTATAAAATATTACGATATTTATAATCTGTACAGATTAAGTACAGATTTCAAATATCGTAATATTTAATAATATTCTATATTACTTGTAAATTGATTATGAGAACATTGACATGATAGATCAACCACAAAACTTCATTTAATAACCCTAACCTTAAACATAACACTAACACTAACTCCAATCCTAACCCTAAACATAACCTCAATTTCTAGAATTACTAGTTAGGGCCGATTTGCAAAGATCGTTTTAATGAGTTATCTTCTATTTTGCAGTATAATTTTCATATATTTTTCAGTCATTCATCCCGAAATATTTTTTACTTAGTTACAATATAGATAGCTTCAATATACAGCAGATAATTTAATATACTGTAAATAATTTAATATACTGTAGATAATTTAGGAGATATAAGAGCTTAAATGTTTTGGAAAGTTCCAGAAACCTGTTTACAGGATCAATTGGACAAGAAATCTCGTCATCAAAAGTGTCATCCACGTCGTACTGCTGTCCATCAGTGTCAATCTTGAAAGAATTTCCTCTCAGCATTTCATCGTAATCGTCATCATCTGGTCCTTTTTACAAGTATATCACAAATTCCGTAAAAATTTTAAAATTATACATTGATTTTTTGAAACAATAATTAAGATACTGAAATTTAATTATGTTAAGTAAATGTACATTTTCGTGTCAAAAAAGATCTAAAATACAAATACTTCGCTAGTAAGAAGTTCAATTGTACTTTTCTTAGACACGAGAAAATGCAAGTTAATAGTAAGACAATCATCTCAAGATTTCAAAATTATCGCGTACTCATCTGTCGATATTTTCCACTGATAGGCGGCCACGTTGAATGTAACATATCCACTCCTTCCTTTTCCGGCAAATTCAACGACAAATATTTAAGAATACGTCGACAATGCTTCCTTCCCTCTGTACCCTTACCCCCCTCCACCGTCCCACTCCCCTCATTTTTCCCCTCGCGCCCCCTCCACCCTCTCCAATCTCCCTTCTCACACTGCTTCCTTCTCTCCACTGTCCTCATAAACATCGATGGAATTCCCAACTTCCAATGCGATGCCTTTGAACAAGAAGCCATCAACTTCGGAATACTGCCTTCTACATCACTTGGTGGCGTTGTCCCATCACTGGACAATGTCGAAGTGCTGGCAACCCTGTGCGAAGACGAACACGATGAGTGTCCACAACCCCAAACAGGTGATCCTATATCGCTATCTTCCGATGATAAAACTCCCTTATAATCCCTATCGTCATAATCCAATAGCGCGGTTAAACTCAGCTCTTTCGGAAGCCGGATTTCTCGAAGAGAATTCGCCTTATGAGGATTACATTCAGAGTAGCTTGAATCACTGGGACATCGAGATCTACTAACAGATGCAAGGCGAGAGAGAAGGCTCGGTGAGTCGCGTTTTGTTGATTCCACCCAGTGAATAAATCGCGAGTACAGAGCTTGAAAGACGTTTTTGTCGCTGTGGTTTGAGCTTACGGAAACTCGACGAGAAGATGACTGGGAGGAGGAGAGGGAGCGAGGGAGGTGGGTGGAGGGGTTGTCGCCCAAACGAGAGACTTGTTTGTGTCGACGGCGGCAGAACGTCTCAGTTACGGATTCTTTGGCCTGGAGCTTTTTCGTCCAGTGTTCATCACCTGTAGCATAAAATGAGGATTATATTTGATGAATTTATTTCATAGAAATTTTACAAATGGTTTAGAAAATTATGAAAATTAATCTTTTACATTTGCAGTTGATATATAATCTGTGTGTCTGAAGTAAAAGCAAAAACTGTTAAGTAAATAATATAAAGATAAGCATTTGGTATAATACTAACAATAAATACGAAAACAAGGATAAAAATTAATCATGTCAAAGGTTTTATAAATTCATTCCTCTCGCTAGAACTAAACTAATTGCAGATGAATATTTTGCTTTATTGTAATTTTAGCAATAATAATAATAATAAAAGAATTTTTAAATAGCAATAATAGAATAATTCTAAAATTTTAATTAATCCTCAACCAAATAACAAACTAAATTTTAAGTCTTATTAAATTCATGAACTGCTTGAAATCTAATAAAAAAAATTAAGCTAATTATTAAATCACTATTATATTATACCGCTACATGTAGTTATTTTATCTATATTTAATAAAAATTAATTAAATTTTATTTTTAATTTAATATACTCACCAGCATAGACTTTTCCACAGCTGTTTCGTCTGCAGACGATTTCTCTTTTTGCCGCAGCTGCTGAACTGCTGGGGGCTGAACGAAACCGACGAACCTTTCGTCTAGAAAAAAAATCAACAATTTAAAAAACTGATAAATAGTGTTTTGATTTATATTTTAAATTTTATGCAACTATCTTCACATCAAAGTAGTGTAAAGCATAAATAGAAACCAAAGTATCAATGAGAGAAAAAAGTAAGCAGTTTCGATTAAGCATATTTACAATATTATTATATAACTGATAAATTATAGATCAAATTTAATATGAAGTAATAGTTTTTATTATTGAAAGAATAGTTAGAACTTATTTAAATTGAATTCATTAACCTGCAGTGATTACAGTGGCATCCTTTTGTTGCCATTGTTACTACTCTACATTGCTCCGGCCATCCATCGCCAATACTCTCTGATCTGTTACTGCAACATTACATCAAGATGTTACCAACTATAAATCTCTTTTAGTTTCTGTAAACAAATACATGTATCTTAAACAGTACATAAATGGTCTGTCAGTTACCTCACACTTCAATTAAAAACTTTGTTTGTACTGTAGAAGAACATTAGAGTTAACAATAAGTCAAAGTATTTCAGTTGCTACACCCTATTATAAAAAAGATCTGGATTTCAAACTGAAATTGTATGTTCCTGGAACTAGTCTTCAGTTAGCAGTGCTCATTTTATCTGTGGCTGCATCTGTACTCTGATTATAATATATAGATAGAAATCATCACTTTCAATGATGCATTATTAATGCATTATATGACTTATATATCTATGTTACTATAGCTTTAAGTCTTTCAACGAAATCTTAGAATGTTTATCTTTAAAGAAAATTTAGAGAGTTTTGTTTGAGATTATTTCCTGGAAAAAGTCATGCACGTCTGGACTATCGAAGTAAAATATGTTTCAAAGCTTTCCGTTTAACAACAATCATTGTTTTGAAGTAATAAGTTTTGCATTATTATTTTGTTTCACATTTTGTGTTAAACTTAAGTTTACAAATGTTTTTATGCTTTTTTTAACCTCTCCCTCCCCCCACCCCTCGCTCTCCCCCGCTCCCTCCCCCCCTCCAACACCCTCCTCGCCACCTACCTGGACGTCTCGACCCTTAAATGTCTCTTCAGTCCACACTGGTCCTTGGGCGGCGTCACTTGGGCCCTACAGTACCTACAGCGACGTCTCGTTCAGATCTCCCTCGAGCTACACAGCGTCGAGGGGCGGCGTCAAAGAAGTCACTCCCTTCCCCTCCCTGACTCCGCCCCTTCCCCAGAGGCGGGTTTTCCCCAGACTCCGGTAAGTCCGAGAAAAGATTCTGCTGCGATTGAGCGACATTGCATGGAAGAAATTAAACTACTAGGGGGAGGAGGGAATCAGGAGGGAGGGGGGGAGGGGGGGAGGAAGAGTGAGCACCCCCTGCATAGATATCATAAGGGGAGGGACTCTGACGGGGGGGAGGGGGGGAGGGCGGAGCCGGCGTTTAAAAAGATGAAAGTTTTTAGCGACAGATTTAAAAGTTTGCGAGGCGGGGGTGGTAAAGTGTCGCGCAGTACTAGGTCGTCACCGGAGAGAGACTCGTCAGCTGAGAGGGAACGCCTACTAGGCCCCGAGGCCACGCCTACCAGACGTAGAGGAGGGGCGGAGTCTGATGAGGAGGGCGGGGCTTACGATGAGACGGAGAGTTGTGATTGGTTGTTGGACAGTGTTAGGAGAAAGAGTATGCCTGCGTTTCAGCAGAGAGGAGTGAGACAGAGAAGTGATGAGACAGAGACTGAAGTGATTAGTGCGTGTGATCCAGACACAAGGGACACGGTGGTAGGGAAGAGATACTCTTCTTTCTTATTCTTTATTCCCTTGTGTTTAATTAGTAATCTGTTTTTAAAGTAAGTCTATCAGTGAATGTAATTTGATTACGATATTTATATACTTAGTTTTAATGTATTTACGTGGTTTTTAACTTAATGTATTTACCTGGTTTTTAATTTTGTTATTTCTCAGATTAGAACCAGAAGTTTAAGGACAGAACATTTCCTTGTTTTATTTATTAGATTAGAACTAGAAGTCTAAAGCCAGAACATTTTCTTCGTAAGCCAATCATAACAATAACCAGTGATAGCCCAGAGCCCTCCACAGGGGGCGTGGCCCCGCCCACCAGTCCTGGGGGAGGAACCACCTGGGCTCCAGGTAAGGGGATAAGAAGGCGTGACAGCTTGTCATCTATCAAATCAAGGCAGGGGGAGGG
>JAQIXG010002066.1:0-18967 GCA_034700105.1 Oconnorella tubifera | reverse complement strand
ATATCTTTTATTCGTCTCAAAATACAGAAATAAACATACGCCAAATAACTAAAACAAATTACATATACATTGAATACTATTTCCATCATTGAGTCATATAAACTATATAGCGAACTTAAGAAAAAAACACACTTATTTAGCATCTCACCTTGCACTTTCTTTTATCTACAAGAGCCGAGATTCCTGCCTTCACTTGATTCTTCAATCCTCTCACTGATCCTCTGTTGCTCACTATTGCAGACTCGCATCCAGCCCTCGAAAAGAAAGGATGATTTAAATCAGTCTCTTCCTCTATCGTCTCTATTCCATTACTCCTGTATCCTGCACTGTTAAAATGATTCGATTCGCTAACATTGGGTCTTGTTTGTCGATCTTGAGTCATAACATATCGACCGATTGAAGGCGAAATAGCAGATTGCTCTTTGTGTGAATTTTGCGAATGTAAACTTTGTACTTTACTTTTCTCAGATTTAGCTACTAAATCTTCCTCGAAGCTTGGTGCAATATTATGTGATTGCAGAAAAGAAGTGTCGCAGGCGCTGGAATAGGCAGAATCAGTTATAGGACTCGAAAGAAGATCTTCGTCATCATTTAAATCTGGAAAACTTTCCAGTGAACCCAATCTTGTAGCATTCAATTGTACATTATCATCTAATTTTCTTACGTCGTTCGTATTACGACCTTTGCTTTCTTGAGCGTATTCTTTCTGAAAATGATTTAATTTACTGTTTTGAGGATCTGTTTTGTTGCTCGGTTTTTGATATTTATCGTCAGTCAATCCATTATTCGACTGACTAGAAATCCCATTATTAGTAGTTGTTTTCAGTGAATTCGGCGGTGAAAAATTCCACGAATATCTCCCATACGAGCTGCCAACAGTCCCGTACTTGAACACTTGTCCGGCTTCTCTACGAGGTGATTCATTCACCCGGTCAGATGCTAAATTACCGATATTTACTTTCTGCGAAATATCACAATTATCCTGATCTAATGCTCGATAATATCCATTGAAATGAGATGTTGTCGGGGCTGATGACCTAACGACCAAAGTCCCAGGGGTAAATGTTTTGTTTCTCTTTACAAAGTTTCTACTGGGAAGACTAGCCATTCCAAATTTACGACCTTCCGACGAGGAGAAACTTTCTCTAGCTTGAACCTTACTCAACGAATTTTCACTTGGTAAGTCGCTTGCACCTAAATGCTGACCGCTCTTTTGTTGATTATTCTGTACACTGAAAGAGCTACGCCTTGAGATTGAAAAAATGCTTGATATACCTTCTCGCAAACGTTGTGGAACGGATCTTATTGTATTTGATCGAGTCGGCGAATTATAAAAAGAAGTTCTGTTGTTACTGGCTTCTTGATTCTGTTTGTTGCTGGTCGAAATGTCGCTGAATATTGGCTTATAGCCAGAGTCGCTTCGTGGTGGCTTTATTTCGTACATTATAACTGTTGGCTGTGGCTATAATAAGCTTGCTTAAAAACTGACTTGACTGAATTTAGATTAACTTAACGGTATAATTGAAAGACACTTAAGTGACTTTATGTCTTTGATTAGAATATATAAGTACTTTGAATTATTTATTGAGTTTAGTAAATGATTAAATTGACATGAACTTGACTGACGAATGAGCTTATTCTACTTTATATAGCTACGTGTAGGAATACTACAATACAGGCGTTGTTCGTCTTCGCGTTTGTAATTAAGTGCATTCCATACAAAGGACTGTGATCTACAGTATAATGTAAAGTATTACAAATGGTATACTGTATATGATGCTGTGAATGATTTGTTCTAAATTAAAGATAGTATAATGCTTTTTATTTTATACAGATATTTTATGAAGGAAACCGAAAAATCTAATCAACGAACAACAATTATTATAAAAAAAGAATAATTTCAGTAAGTATTATAATATATATGCTCATGAGCCATGCATGTAAACGAATATTAAATAATTACGATTACAATAAAATTGAATAAATATTGATAATCCTACATATAATATATCAGCTATTCAAACATAGAATATCAAAATAACTTCAATAATAGGCGTATAATAATATCATTTTTCAGGGATGTAAATTGTCAACGCTGACTTCTAGCTTCAGAGCAATCATGAGTATTTTATAACGCTTATTTTAATTTATTACAAAATTATTTAATTCAAAAGAGATTTAAAAAAACTTTGAGATTTATAAAGACTTTCTCAAAGCTGCATAAAAATACACGAACTGAAAGAAAAATACTTTCAATACGAATTGTTAAGTCAGTAACAATCACTTATATTTAGCAAAAAAAGACTAGCAATGCAAAGTATGTAAGAAATGCACTGTACTTGACATTATTCATCACACATAAAATTTAGTAGTCAAGTATTATGTTTTTATACGAGTATTTATTATTATAATAGACCTACACATTTTACATGTTGCACATAGTCATTTAGTCTTTTAGGCTTGCAATAATAAGTTCATATATATATCGTCTATATTTAATTATATATTAATATAATTTTTTACTATTCTATAAGATCTGTTAGTTAAAACACTATAAGTAATATTAGGTTCTGTATAGCTAACCCTCAATTATAAACGAAAAGTGACAATAAGCCTACATTAAAAGATCCTTCCTCGTATATAAGTGATATCATCGGATCTATATTCAACTATCGAAGTTTTATCGTATTTTATTATTATCTACTAATTTGCTATTAGTCTAAATATATTATATTATATAATAGATATATTTTATTATATTATAACTGAATTTGGTAACTTCGCACCAGTTGAACTAAGACTGACTTGCGAAAAAGATATTGTCACAAAAATTGAATCATTTGGGGGCGTTGTGTTTTATTGTCCTAATCAAGACGTTCATCATTAGACCTATTACAGCAATAAAGTGAAAGGCATAATCATTTAATCCATAAATAAGAACAATGATAAATATAAAGTTAGCCATCATTATATGAATTTAGATCGTGTAATTTAAAAACAAGAATATATTTTAAGATCATTATGCCATAGTAGATTTTTGAAAATGCATTTTTAAAATCGGCCTGAAATATTTATCCGATTTGATTGCTGCGCCGTTTAATTAATTAACAAACTTAATTTAACGGTTAAGTTTTTAGCAGAAGCTCTCTTTTCGATAAAAAAACAATTAGTAGGATTAACTTATCGGAAAATTATTCTATGGCTGTTCAATAGAAAATGCTATAATTAGATTCCATCAACGTTTACTTATAGAATGTAAGTTGAAACTGAAATAGTCATTGAGATCTTTATTTACGAAACAAGGCATCAAAATAATTGCAAATATAATTGCTATACACATTTTTCTGGTGAAATTCATTGTTTACTTTTAGTATAAGTTTCATTCGCAAGGTGTATCGTCGTACTGCAAACATTTCAATTTACAATAAGCAAAGTTGTCGACAGGAGCAGCATTGATTTATATATCTCCTTACATCAAAAAATAATGTCAAATCTATAAGTATTGCATGAAAGTGAAACGTAATTTACATCCAAGAATCGATCAAGAATAAATTCATTTCAGAGCAGAATGCAAAATTTGAGCATTTTGTATTCTATATGGTTTAATTGTTGCAATAGGATTCTATGCAATTTCCATTAGGTTTACTCTTTTAATATCCTCCTAAATGATCTAAATGGGAAGGGAAATTTAGGCAATAGTGACTTTTATATCATATTTTCATTTAGAATAATTATAAGGCAACATTAAAATTAAATCGACATTATGCTAATAGATATGGATATATGGAATATATATGGAAATGATACTTTATAATGCAATCCTCTAATGTGACCATTGAATGACCGAGTGCAAAATGTTATCATCCAGTCTAAATCTTGAAATAAATATATGTCTAAAACTTTAAATAGATTATTGACTTTTTGATTGATATTATATTAACATAATATCATGATTGATATTATATAAACGGTCGCCAGCAATGATATTTTAAAAACAGCCAATGTGCCTGGTCGGCTACTATAATCATGGCCTAAAGCTCGTGTGCCTAAAACGTGCCCAGTAGGCCGCACAATTTTGTATCTACAATAACATAATAGCAAAACGCTCACTTTAAGCTCAAGGCTCAATCAAGCCAAACAGTTTTGCATGTAAATAAAAGAGTGCATACAACAAGTGCTTTATCGGCTAATAAGTTGATACATGTAATGCATGGCTGTATCACACAGCGCCTACATAACTATTACAACATTTAAAGCTTATACAAGTGTTACTCACGTAGGCTGTGTAAAATTGATCTCATTGATACGAGATTAACGTCACTAATAGGCTTTCAATCAATGCATATAGGTGTCAGCTGGATATTGTTGTATAAGCCTAAGATAGGCTTAATAGTATTATTAGTATTAATAGTACTATTGCAATATTAGCATCCTGCAATGAACTTAATATCTTTTTCAAAATTTCATCAGTAATTATTTAATGTAATCTGTACAAAATACTTATATATGACTAAAATTCATTGCAGTGCATTAAAACGATAGAGTATCTTCATAGCAAAAGGATTGAAATCAAAATTATTATTTCTAAAAACACGATAATCATGATCATAAATATTTTCACTCTTGTGCAAATGCAATTTTATTTTTCTGTCAACACTAAATATCATTATTTTGATTTGGTTCAGTTATAAGATATTCGAACATAACATTCGTTATTGATTACAAGTCTGATTTACTTCTAGACACCTGAACATAATATTCACTTTATTTTATTTGGCTACTACTATCATTATAATAAGGCCCATTTAAGAAGTCTTTTCTTTTAATTCTCCCTAACTTAAATCTTCCCAAATTTGGATCTTAGGGGGGCTCGCACCAATTCAAGGGATTCGTAAAAGTGAATTAATATCAGAAAATATTTTGTCAGCATAGGAATAAATCCAATAAATTCCCCTTCCTTGAAAATTATTGGCAAACATCTCTTTTATATAATTGTGTATGTTTGTAAATAAAACAAGTGAAACCGGATCAGTGCAAAAAACGGCGCGCAATGATTAATAAAATTATTTTTAATTAATATTTAAATATTAAACTATAAAAGTAATTAATAATTAATAAATTAATTTGTAATATAATATAATTCATCTATTTCGATCATTTATTATTTACCACTCGTGTATCACTGCAGGGCAGCAGGTATATTAGTTTTAATTATTTTGGATTATCTGATAAATTTTGACCGGTTAAAGAGAATTTTTTAAACTAATAATGAAAATAGCACCTGACAGGAGTAAATATACCGGAAATAATAAAGCTTGTGCTCATAAACAAGCTCCCTCATCGCATTGAAACAAATTCGCAATGATATATCAGGTACTGTATCTTTATTATTACATTGTTATGTTTTCAATTAAATTTTATTGTACGACTGCATATTTTGTTACCGTTTAAAATGTGCCTGTAATATTTGTTGCACTGTTTTATAATAGATTAAACACGAAAATTAGGTAAGTTTTACTACGCGATGTATTTATTTACATATTTACACATTATGTCTTGTTCATTACAAAGAGAAATTTGTACGAATAATGTGTCTTGTAACATTGCAATATTTTGTGAATGACAACTTATACATCCATCATTTAATCATCCCGCAGCCAATCATAATTAATCGTTTTCATCAAATCTCAATCATGATTACAAAAAGATTACCCCTACAGGAGAATCATCATTATCATCACGATCATCATCATTATCATCATCAACTGGCTTACTTTTGCACAACAAAGAATCTGTTTAACCAGACCCTGATGTTATAAAACATACAGCCGATATTGTTCGCTCGCATAGCGGCCTGCAGGCCCGCGCGATGCATTTCGCGCCGTCTCAACACAAATACTATAATACACACACATACATATTATACACACGCATACACACGCGCACATACACACATATGCACGCGTACAATCTGATCAGTACCGCGTCGATTGATGCTTATATGTTGCTCTGATCGACCGCCTCTGAACTTCCATACTGCTGCCAATAAAATGCGTTGCTATTTTAAGCCAGCGAATAGGAATCTTAGATTGCAAATTGAAGCTAATTGTTTTTAATTTAGATTTTTGTTGCAAGTATATGAATATGATATGTGATATTAAATAACTCAATTTCTAGGAAAAATAATGATTGGAATTAGCTTATTTTCTATGAAAAACCAATGCAATGTAAACTCATGAGATTTAATTTAGTCAACAATGTAAATACTTTCTAGTAGGATACTGAGGTAGCAACTATTGTAGGTGGCTGATTAAAATAAGTTAGATGCTTTTGTACGCAGATTTGATATATGCTTGAAACATTACTATATGAAGTCTCTGTTTGTCGCTGTCTCTGTCTCTGTCTCTCTCTCTCTCTCTCTCTCTCTCTCTTTATCTCTCTCTCTCTCTGTCTGTCTCTGTCTCTCTCTCTCTCTCTCCCTTTATGTCTCTCTCTGTCTGTCTGTCTGTCTCTCTCTCTCTCTCTCGTACTTTTTTTGTCCTTCCCTCTCTCTATCTCTTTCGTCTCCCTCCTTATTTCTATGTCTCTCTCTCCCTCTTTCCTTCTCTCTATGTTTCTCTCTCTCTCTGTCTGTTCGACGCTAATCGGCACATCTAACAGCTTACAGTATGTTTATTGTTCATTTGACAGCCACACACGCTACTTGTGGCTATATTATAATCTACCGGGCGGCTACAGCTACTGCCTAGTAGCCACCCGGTAGCAGCAGCTGCTGCTGGTCAGAGCAGCGCAGTCCAGCAGCTGAGCTATCGACCCCAGTCCACTGCTGGGCTGTGCACCGAGAAGCACCGGTTGCTCCTAGGTTGCACGCTGAGTGCAGTGGCCTGCGCAGCGATGCGCAACGCAGTGTAGGCGAGCAGCTACTGATCAGCTAGTGGCAGTTGGTTTGGTCGATCCAGACGTTTTAACATCAAGGGGGGGTACTCAGTTAAAAATACTGATAATAACGTTATAATGATGATATTTTTGATACTTATTTATAAGATGAGGTCCATCTGGTTTAAATCTATATGTATCCGTTTTATTGAGAATATTTCACTATTTAAAAGTCATTATATAAAAATATTATTTTAATCAAAGTGGTCAGCATTTCTGATTGCAGTAGCAAAATTGAAGAAAATTTGGACCATTTACTGTAGTAAACATATCGTCATTCTTTTTAATTTGTGGGTGTATGTTAATATTCTTTATTGTTTTTGAATAAATTTATGTTTTAATTGTAATACTGCTTCATTTTTTCTCATAACAAATTTAGAAAATTAACTGGTTGGCTTACTAAAGACTTAATAAATCACCTATAATTTATTTTAGGAAGAATAATTTTCATTGTCTCATACATTTCTATTTTCATTTATCATATATTTTTATTTTATTTTTTTAAATAGAATTCAAGTATTTAAATTTCTTTTTTCATTAATATTCTGGATCGACCATTTTCCCAGCCATTCCGGCGTCGAAGGGGGCGGTCCTTACTGCTCCAACCCCCTCCCTCCCCCTCCACCCGTCCAATCACATCGTCCGCTCGCGGCACGTGATCGATAATTATGAATAATTTATTTCCGTAAATGTCCGGAAGAGTTCGGCAATGTTCGTTCGCCATTTTGTTAGCTTTACATAATGGACGATTTATTTAATCAGTGATTAGCTAATCTTTAATTAACTAATTAGCGATTAATTAATCTTCGATTAGCTTAATCATCGCTTAATTAACTCGAGATTAAACGGCGATTAATTACATCACGGCTTCTACATGGTTTGTCATAGGAAGCTGCAGATATTTAGTAAGCAGTGATTTTTTGGATTTTTTTAAGGGGGGGTAGGGGCCCCGGGGGTTTTAGGGGGGTAGGGGCCCCGGGGGTTTTCGGGGGGTGAGGGGGTGGTTTGGTCCCTCGATGAAAATTTAAGCGTGATGTTAGATTATGATTTATGATTAGAGATGATTTATGATTAGGATTTGATTGAGATTTAAGAGATTTAAATGAAGAATGGATTGTGTTGATTATTCTCCTATTGTTTAAAGATATTTTTTGGCATTTTTGATTTTTTTATCTATGTGGTGCATTAAAGATTCATTTTTAGGATATTTTGTGGTATATATTGCAGTTAAGAAACCTTGTGATTAGGGTTAGATTTAGGATTATAGTTTTGCATTTAATTTTTAGGATCCTAATTAAATGCAATGTAATGATTGTAAGAAAATTGTTGATTATAAAATTATCATTCGGTCATTTTATTCTAATACATGATTCTTTATTTATTTTTAATAGTAGTTTTGAATTTGTAATTTTTGCGTATCATCGAAATTACTTTTTGTGAGCTTCGCTATAGAATCAAATGGAATAATTAGTCTTAATCTTTTTAATTATCTTTCGTAAATTTTCATAAATTTTAACTCGCGTTTTTATTTTTTCTCTCTTTCATTTTTTTGCTGTTAAATTTAGAATTAATGAAAGAATGAATAATTTTTGTAATATGAACACTACTGTCTAGCATTTGCCGTTTTAAAGTTTTTTTGCAATTCGATAGAGAATTTGTCACACGATTTTATACGTGGTAATTGCAATTACATACGGTATCATTTTAAAATATTCATTTAAATTCTTTCAGCGCGATATGATATTAACATTCGTAAATATATCAAAGTATCTGATATAAATATTGTTTAAAAGTTAAACATTTTTATGTTGCGATATTGCAGGCTGCGGGGGTAGATAATTTATTGTATTGCTGAGAGAGGGGGGGAGTGATACAGGGGAGGGTATGATGGACGGCCCACCTCCTAAGAAGCTAAGGAATGCTTCTCCCAGTCTCACCCCCGTTATTGACAATACAGGTATGCAAAACTCATCTCTAAAGAAACTCGTCTATTAAGAAATTCGTCTATTTCAATTTATTGAATAGATTAGTCTAATTTTCAATTTACCATTTAGACGTTAGCTTGTCCAGATTCAAGCGTTTTTTCTATAAAGTTGACGAATCATTAAGTAGATATTTTGTGTTGATGTGACGTTAAGCGATGACAAACGAACAGGAGATCATATATAGTTGAATACATTACGTTATTTTTTGATAGCGTTAAACTTGATAAAACTAAACTAGCAATTTTTGTTACTAGTCAATCATTATAAATATAATTTTGATATTTTGTTTAAAACATTTTTTCTTAAATTAAACTGACGGCGTTATTTTTCTCTCTCAGATTTAAACTGGAATTTAAGCGAATTTAACTCGGAGCTACCTGATGAGTTGGGAATGCTCGGTAGTCCCAACCAATCTCAAACCACAACCGCGGCAGCCGTCTTAACCAAGAACAAGAAAGCAGACGACACCATACAACGAAATAAAAATCTGTCTCAACTTCTCAGCTCAAATAACGAACCACGGGCCCCGAGTTATGCCCCGCATCCTGGGGCCTTAGGATCTCGCCCGTTGAATGTGGGGGGTGCAGCTCAGGGGGGCAGACTTTGCCACCAACAGTTCGGTATGGTCGGGGGGTCACAGCAACGACCAGGGGGGTATTTACCCGGGGCGAATTCGTCGTTTGCTAATAACTCAATGTTGGGAGGTGGGGTGTATCAGAGGGGCGGGGCACTAGGGAATAATTACGCGATGGGGGGTGCGGTTAGGCATCCGGATTTTATGCGGGGGGGAAGGGGGGTGGTGGGGGGTGGCGGGCGAGCGATGAATAATCCGTATTTTGTACCGAACGATACACGGACTCATAACGGTAATAGTTTGTATCTCCGGCATTCTTCTCACGATGGAATGGGAGGGTTAGGCGGAGGTGGGGGGGTAATGGGTGGAGGTGGTGGGGTAATGGGTGGAGGGGTAATGGCTGGGGGAGTAATGGGCGGGTTTAACGTTAATAACTCCTATTGCAGCGGCGTTTCGTCGATGGACGGTATGTCGACGAATCCCGTTTATTCTTCCATGGGGTTTTTCCCGCAGACCGGTCACATGGGAGGGAACACGGCGGGGGGGCAACAATTCGTGAACGGGACATCTAATTTATCAACTGGGCCCCAGATGTTGGCCCCCGGGGAGGTTTCCGGGATGGAGGGTAAATTTACGAGCGTGTCGCAACTTGGGGGGGGTGTGGCTGCAGTGCCTGGGTATGGAGGTGGGGGGGTGGGGAGGGGAGTGGTGGCGGGGGGCAAGGGAAATCATGGAGTGGTAGGGGCGGATAAAAATAAGGTCGGTTCTCCTCACGCTAATTTGGTAGGTTGCAATTTTCTTGATTTTGTTTGTTAATTTTTTTTTTTTGTATTTGTATTGAATATGAATGAATTTGTTTGTTTAGTGAATGGCTGATTTAATTTTTGCTGAATACGCTTGTAGTTTATATTATTTAGATACATTTGTATTTAGTACTTAGCAATGCGTAATCATTGTATTTTCTGCCGCTTAGTATGCGAGTTTTTGATGTCCACGTAAAATGTTGGACGTATTTTTAGATTTAATTTTTCGATGTCGTTTTATCAAATTTGTGTGTAATATAGTTAATATATTTTTGCAGTTAGTTTAATTGTATGCGTTAATGCTTTTTTAGTTTACTGAGAAGATTTTTAGATAAGAAAATGTTATGTTAAATTATATAAAATCTTTAGTCATTTTCATGGTCTAGCCACTTATTTCTTTATTATCCGCATCTATTTTTACACACTCAATAAAGTTACAAATAACCATTTTAGTTTTGTGTTATTTGTCTATGAATGAGAAGTTTGTTATAATCTTGAATGACTAGTAAGATATTGTTGCATAGAGTGTGCATCAATACTTACTTTATTGTCAATCGTTGACAATAGCTTCATCATTTCTTTTCATTCTCATTTCCTGTCTGTCTATCTGTTTGTCTATCTGTCACTCTATTTGACTCATTCTAGCTCAAAAAGGTCTGGTGTCGAACCTATGTAATATTTAAAATGCTCCTAAGTTGGTGAATAGTTTGAATAGGCTTTGTTATGTTTAATGTTGATAACATTTGATAACTGTTTATCTGTGAATTATAAATATCATAATAACCAGAAGAGAATATAAATGAAATGATTTGTTTATTCAAATTTGAATTAATAAAATGTAATATATAAAAAAACATATACCGTATATATAACTTGATGTTTGAACGTTTGATTTACTCATGTCATTAAAAGGCATTATAAAGCAGACTTTAAATATATTATAAAACAGGAGATAAGTTTTGATAGAAAGTTTTAATAGCTTTATTAATAAATAGTTTGTTAAATTTAGAGTTTTTAAATGTAATGTTATATAAATGTTTGTCTATCAGTTCAATATATGTATGTTCGGTATATCATAGATTTATCTTGTGATGATTTAATACCAATATTTGACACATATCAGAATCTAATTGACTTTGTGCTGATGTGACATTGAACAACAATGCAAGAAATAATCTTATTGTATCATATCATTGTATTATTATCATTGACTTTAAATACTTTTTTGCGCTGATGTTACATTGAACTAAAATGCAATAAGTAACCCATTTTGTATCATACTAACAATATACCTAACTTATCATTGACTTTAAATAATCTTCTTTGTGCTGATGTGACGTTGAACAACAATGCAATAAATAATCTACTTTCTTTCATACTGATAACATATTTAGCCTTTCATTGATTTAAAATATCCTTTCTGTGCTGATGTGACGTTTATATCTCATCTTTCAGTGCCCTGTCTCTCCCGCTGTCTCTCAACTCGACGTCTCTGAATCCTCCTCCTCTGTCGCTAACTCAGCGTCGTTGAGCAATCAAGAGAAGCGCCGCAACGTCCAAGACCAGCTAGCGCTACTGCTTCACGCGCACCGGTGCCAGCGCAAAGATCAGCAGAACGGTGCAACGACATCGAGCGCAGCAATGGTGCCCGGTGCAAATGGTGTCGTGCAGCATTGCGTGTATCCTAAGTGTTCATCGATGAAAGTTATACTGAAGCATATGACGGAATGTCAGGAGGGAAAATCTTGCAAGGGTTGGTGGGGTTTGATAGATTTTTGGCAGATTTATAAGTGTAGGGTTTATACGTACGTAATAGATTGTATACTTATGTACAGATGATATAAGTTTGTACAGATGATATATGTATGTACAGATGCTGTGTATGTACAGATTTTTTACGTATGTACAGATTCCATACGGATTCTTTACATATGTACAGATTCTAATCTTGGCATAGCCTAATATATCCTACTAGGCTACTAGTTGCATTCTTTAGCACGCTGCGTAATTGACTTATTCAATAGTTATTTTTAAATTCGGATGTTAAAACTTGAAACTTTTACATTTATTCTCTGTCATACTTATTTAAATCTACATCTAGATTCTCGATGATAAATTAAGCTTTAACTCTTTTATTAAACTCTAATCTTCGATTAAGATAATCATAGATTAAATCCTTTATTAACTTTAATTTATTCAGTCGGTAACTGCGCAATGCTGCGTCAAATAATCTTCCATTGGAAAAACTGCGACCGACTCGACTGTCCCATTTGCTCCCCGCTAAAAAACGCATCGAATAAACGCTGCGCGGTATCATCAGTTACAACGACGACAACCACCCCTGGCGTGGTACCGCGGCAGAGCGGTGAGGCAGATGGTAGACTCCTCGCTACCGAAGCGATAATGACGCCGCGGTTGCTTACCGAAGCGCCGGATAGATCAGATATGAAGAGAACGTACGAGACGTTGGGGATTGATCCTGCGAGCGATAGACTTAATCCCACCGGCGGGGTGGGTAGGGTAGGGGTGGGGGTGGGGGGAGAAGAGGTGGGGGGTGGGGATGCGGGTAAAGTTAAGGAATGGCATAGGACAGTGGCGCAGGATTTGAGAAATCATTTAGTACATAAACTGTAAGTGGCGGAATATTTTTTATCTTTAGATTTGAGGGTGGTTTTTTGTGATTTGGTATATTAGATATTTAATAAGTTATAGGGTTGATATATAATCTGTTTGATATGTTATTAGGTTGATATAATCACGTGTTTGATTTAATATTTGTTTGATATATAATATGTTAGATATATTATCTGTATGATATTTATGTAGTTGATTTTTTAAATTTCGTTGATTGTTAATTTAGTCAATATTTCGGTAGTTTAGTGATTGATTATTTCTTAATTTATTTTTTTATTTCATTCATCGAACTCGAGAAATTCCACTTCTTTAACCAAGTAGATATTTTTCACATTTCATTAAAACGTCTCATTAAATTTCAGTTAAATTCATTAAATTTTAAATTTTGTTCAATTTTGTTATTCTATAAATTATATTTTTATTCGCGCAGAGTTCAAGCAATTTTTCCCACCCCAGAGCCGTCTGTATTACGCGATCAACGGATGAATAACTTGGTTCAGTACGCACGAAAAGTAGAGGGGGATATGTTTGATTCTGCTAATTCTAAGGTTTGGTCAAACTTTACTGCTGGTTTGATGCGTAATTAATTTTGTATATAGGTTTATAAGTTTTTATACAGGTTGCCATCGAAATTGAATAGGTGATGCGTTGTAAAATTCCGTATAAAATTTGATAATATATTTATAATAATGTTGATATAATGTGTGTTGTATTTGGAGACTTGGAGACATACGCATAGGTATTATGTATTTATATATAAAATCTTTACTGATTGATACATCTAATTGACTAAATTGATACATTGATATGATACAAACTTGATAATAGAGTTTACGATGTGACCGATACACTATGATATTTATTAATATCAATATCTTAGTGTCTCGCTTGATATATGTACATCAATTTGATACGGATTATGATACAATTGGATACTAGTTTAATCGATAATGATACGAATTTATACAGATTTAGATACAATTAGATACTAGTTAAATTGATACTGATATGATAACAGGAAGACTACTATCATCAGTTAGCCGAAAAGATATATAACATACAATGCGAATTAGAGGAAAAAAGAAGAAAAAGATTAGAACAGGGGGCATCAACCGTCCCTGGGTCTACCCCGGGGGGGCCTATGCCCGGGGGCCCAGTCATGCCTGGGACACCGGGCATACACCAATCAGGACACACCGTTAGATTGACCAATAGAATCACTCCCCCGCTGTCCCCCCCGGTTGATCTGGCCGATAGATTACTAGGACCAGGTAGATTTTAATTTTATACTCTGTATATTTTGTAATTTTGGAATATATTAATATATTAATATGTTTTTATTATATATTTTGCTCTGATTTGCTGATTTATTTGCATAGTGCAAGTTAAGTGATGATTTTTTGTATTTGTCTTGAAAGTGATTTTAAAAGTACAGAAGTTCTGCTTGTTAAATATTTTTTGTTTTCAAAGATTTCAAGCAATAAAATTTTGCTGCGCGTTGTTTACTACATTAATATATTAAAATACTAATTATATTGTCTAATGCTTTATATGATTGCATATTTATTAATAATTTTATTTAT
Source organism: Oconnorella tubifera (assembly GCA_034700105.1). Taxonomy (NCBI): domain Eukaryota; kingdom Metazoa; phylum Annelida; class Clitellata; order Enchytraeida; family Enchytraeidae; genus Oconnorella; species Oconnorella tubifera. The sequence continues at coordinate 4,452 of JAQIXG010002066.1, read as the reverse complement.
CTCCTTAATGGTTATTTTAAATTATTTATTTTTAGATTCAGACAATTTTTCGAATCCTTCTATCAATCATTCTCATTATATAATGCAGCATCAAGCGCCTGGTTCAGGTATTTACTATATTTTTATCAAATTAAATGTAATACTTAACATTTCGATTTGTTAGATTACTGTTTATAAATATAAAATTCTAGTTTGTCGAATTTCTGGCTAAAGGGAGCGGCAAGTCAGTGAAATATTAAGACGATTATTAACTATTGAAATACTGATATTAATTTAAAATGTTTGAAGCTCATTAAGAAGAATTTATTCAGAAGTTTATTTCTATTCTAAAATCATTTATAATCTTTTCTGCGATAATCTTTATAATGTTATTTATTTCCAGGTTTAATGCTTCGAGGTGGCATGCAGTCATCACATGCCATGTTGGGCAATGACATGTTTGATAACGGGGGCATGCCACGCAGCAGGATGCCACATTTCATAGGCGGGGGTGGGATAGAACAGTTTAATTCAGTGGGGGGTGCTGCCGCGCATTTAAGGCCAATGGGTGGCAGGGGGGGTGCAGGTAATAATTACGCGTGTCCTGATCCTTCAGTTTTTAATTCTATTCAGGTGAGATTGAGTTAGATTATTTTTTATAAATTATTCGAATCGTTAAGTGTAGATGTAAAATAAGGTTTTTTATAAAGTTGATAAATTTAAAGAAATTTAATGAAACTGTCAAGTAATTGTTTCGAATGTTTTATTCGTATTTATTTTTTCTCTTTTTCTATTAGATTTTCTAATTAAATCTATTTTTTATGACATTATTTAATTTTTGATAGCATTTTTACTGACAACTTTTACAGTGCTTGGATTTTGAATACAATATTATCTAACATATAATGCGTTAACATACTATATGATAACGCATAATTATATGTTTAATTAATTTGTGTTAACACGTTATTATTAGGTTGATTTTGTCTTGAATATTATAATATTTATTATTTTTTTCTATTTAGCCGACTTATCGAATGACTGATAGTTTTGCAATGAGAGCAAGTCTTCCAGACGCTAAACATTCAAACAACTCAACGTGGGAATCTAGCTTTAATAATTCTCAATTGCCGCAGGTTTGCTGCCCCTTTAGCTTTTTTTTATATATTTTTAATGGAGTGGTTAGAGTGGATCTTCTCGGAACTGAGAGGTCTTAGATTTGAATCTTAATGCAATTCGTATTGCAATTAGCTGCACTTTTAGCAAGATGATGAATTTAAGAGAAAAATTTGAATGTAGTTTCGAGCTGGTTAAGCTTTGGTTTATGAGTTATATTTATCAATTGCTAACCATTAGAAAAATTTCTGGTTTAGGCATCTGTTAGCACATGTTTAACACAATAAGTGCTATACTTGTGTTTAAAATAACGTGTTTAATTTAAACATATATTTAATTTAATATTTCTAATCCTCAGACCTCTAAACAAGATATAATGCAAACGATGCAACAACAAAAACTTCGCACAACTATTTCCGCCCCAACATTTTCCGATATTTCCACTCAACCATCTGACACTTCCACTTCCCTCCCCACCGATTCCCTTCACTCCATCCCCCCCGCCTCCCCTCCCAACAATCCCTCCCCTTCCCTACATTTCCCCCAACCCCCCGTCAGCGCCCCGGACCAATCACGCGCTTCCCCCGCGCAAGATCATATGACCAACGGTGACGTTCGGAAAACGCCCACAAAAAATTCCAATCCGCTGAGTCAGTCTTCTCAATGCCACCTACCTTCCACTCCCCTCGCGTTACAAACCCCCCCCACTGACGTAAAACACGAATATATACCCAACGACGAAATGACGGCTGTAAATCAGCCGCTTGGCTTAATAAAACCAGAGCCCGTTGAATACGAATTTAGTAATATTAGTGAAACGAAATCGTTTGAGTTTAAATCGGAATCGATTGAAGGGAAGCCGTTGAGTTCTGGGGGAGTTGATTCGACTAAGGGATATGAGGGGGTTATGGGGCCCCCTGATGGGTCCCCGGTCCCCCCTGGGTCATTGGATGAGTTTAAGTACGACGCGGCGGGTCATGAAGATATTACGGACGACGAAGCTGAACAAAACGTAAAAGTAAAACGCGATGAATTCACGCCGATGGATGAAACGAAAGTGGATGTAAAACGTGATGGAGAGGTGGAGGGGATGAAGAGGGAGGTGGATGATGGAAAGAGTGATGAAGGGATGGTGATGAATAATGGTGGCGCTACGCTGAAGGTGGAGACGGTGGGGGAGAGTGAGATGACACCGGAAAAGTCTCCGAGTGATGAAGTGAAGATTCCTGGTGTACCGATGGGAAGGAAAGGTAAGAGACTTGGACCCGAGGTTTGGGGTTTGACTTCTGATGATAGATTTATTTGTTTATTTAGTTTCATGTATATTTAACAGCAATGTTATAAATTTAATGCAGAATCACTATCAAAAAAAGGATCACCATGGGTCAGTTGTACATATTTTGTAATGCTTTTTATTTTATCAAATTTAATGCTGTATGATAAATATAACAAAACTTCGTTTATTTATTTAAAACTATTCATAATTATTTTTCAGTTTGGCTTCCTGAGGAATTGTTGTCAGTTTTGATGCCTGTGCTGGAAAAGGTCTGGGAGGTGGAACCGGAGGCCGCTCCTTTTAAAATCCCAGTAGATCCCATGAGTCTGGGGATACCGGTTAGTTACTTGTTACTTGTTCTTTGATTCGGAATAACATAGTTGTAGAAATTGTAGTTTAAAATATTAACTTTGAACGGAATTACTCTATTTAAAATTGCCTTTTTTTGTTACTGGCATCTTTTTTAAGTTTGGTAGTTTGATCCAGTTATTTGGTAAATTTATAGTGTGAATTTTTAGTTAAGCCAAATTTAACATAGTTTGATTTTATAGAATCTTTATAATTAAACGAACGAATATTTCACTGAGAAATTATACTAAAATCTTGAAATAATGCACTTTAGTCATCATTTCACCATAATAGTATTTTTCTTTTTAATTTTTTTAAGAAATTGTGACTTTAAATTCTCATTCTGTAAATGAACTTATATCATTAATGTTTGAATTTATTCACATTTTCTCTATGTTTTACGCATCAATGGTAGAAATTAGGACTACTTAATTAGGATTGCTATTTTAGGATTACTTTGACATCGTAAAGAATCCCATGGACATGTCAACAATTAGAGAAAAGCTTCACTCAGGCCAGTATGCAGGACCTTGGGACTTTATTTCAGACTTTGGTCTTATGTTTGATAACGCTTGGCTCTATAACAAGAAGACTTCTAAAGTTTACAAGTTCTGTTCTAAGGTGAGTTGAAGATGTTTTTTCAATTTGTAAGATAGTTGAACTAGTTTATTGTTTCTATAAAACGTACAAAATTACTATTTATTAATTCTTAGGGTTAGGGTTTGAGTTAGGATTTTGGTTAGGGTTAGAATCGAAGTTAGGGTTTATTAAGTTTAGGGTTACTTATTATTATGATTATTAAATGAATTGATTGAGCCATTTTATCTGCTTAATATATTTGAGATTATTTTGTTGGGGTACTTTTTTGTTTTAATATTAATCCATCCAATTCAATATATAAATCCTAGTTATATATCTTATTTATATCTTATTTATATTTATATCTTATTTATATGTCGTCTGCTTAATGTATTTGTGTTCATTTTGTCAGGTTATCTTTTATACTAATTTTGACCCATCCAATTTATATTTAAATTGTATATATAAAGCTTATTTATATCTTATTTATATAAATCTTATTTATAAATCTTATCTATATATTTATATATCATCATTTTGTATCTAACAGTTGTCAGAGATATTTGATAGCGAGATTGATCCAGTGATGAAATCGCTAGGCTATTGCTGCGGCCGACGTTTTATGTTTTCTCCTCAAGTGCTCTGCTGCTACGGCAAGCAGTTATGCGCGATACCGCGCGATAACATCTATTATAACTTTCAAGATAGGTAACGATATCTATTTAACTGTTAGTTCCTAGGGTTAGGGTTGTAATTAAGTTTAGGTTTAGTATTAAGTTAGGGTTAGGATTAGATTTTAGGTTAAATGTAAGTTTGGTTATAGTTGTTGAATTGAAGGGGTCAATTTGTCGGGGTTAATGTATTTGGGGTCGATTTGTTGGGGTGGTATATTTTCTATTATCTTTTATTTAATCTGTAATGTTATCTATGACTTTTGTTAATAGAATCAAATTAATTGCTTTGCTAAAGAGCACAGCAAGTTTGTGAATACTGCAAATCGTTTTTAACTGTTTTTTTTTGTTTGAAATTTAATTTATATAATATAAATTTCGAGATCGAGCTGGAGCTTGTTCTGGAGCTCGATCTCGTGATCGAGCTGGAGATCGATCTTGAGCTTGAGCTCGAGTTCGAGATTTATCTCGAGTTCGATCTCG
>JAQIXG010002065.1:0-18970 GCA_034700105.1 Oconnorella tubifera | reverse complement strand
CTCCTCTGTTTCATTAGATCCGGACGAAATCATATCATGTGAGATTTCTTTCTGTAGCATGCTCTCTACAATAGTACCATTTTCACTAATGTCGGTGTTTATATGATTTGAATTATTTTCTACTCTTTCATTTTCCGTCTGTACTGGACTCGATGTTTCGTTCATGTTACTCTCTGACTGCAAACTATTCCGTAACATTTTTGAAGTGGTAGCAATTACCGGCGACTCTGTTGAGATTTTAATTTGATTTTCAGTTGGAACATTTTTAAATTCTAATTGATTCACCGTAGTATCGATTACTTCATTTAAGTTTTCACCCTGCATGTAAGCGATCGATATACCGGGCGATTTTGAAGAAACTGTTTTCAATTTTTGCTGTGCAATTTCACTACTATCATTCTGTGCTATTTCAGTATTACTAGACTTTGTGAAAACAGCTTCAGGTAAACCAGTAGCAGAATCCAAATTGAGTTCATTGCTCAACTGCGTAAATTCTTGCTCATTGATCTGAGATTTAGGAATACCTACATTTTCATTTTGAATGATTTGCGTTTTCTCAATTGTTGTATTAGATTTGTGTGATAGCAAAATTTCTTTTTGAGCATTTATTTCAGCTGGCATTTCGATATTTTCCAAATAATTTTGCGCATCTGGTATTGTTGGCATTATTTCAGCTTCTTGTAAAGTTTCAGTGCCATTGTTATTGATTGCCATTGTTGGATAATTCATGTGTGACTCTAAAGTTATTTTATCATTTTCGGGAATTATTAATTCGGCATTTTGTTCAGTTTTTTCAACACCTCTTTCATCAGAAACTGTAATGACTGAATTTATCGGCTTCAGCTTACTCATTTCCTCTTCTCTGTTATTTATCGTCATACTTTCAGCCAATTTTACAGATTTTTCAAATGCTGACACACTTTTCAGTGAATTAATTTGATTTCCTAATTGATTAACTTTCCCACTATGAGTTGCAGTAATGTCCTTGTTATTGTATATACCGCCTACTGTTGGTTGTTCCATTATGAAAGGTTCTCGGTTTTCATCAATAGCATGATTAATGTCAGTAATATCATTTTGGGCTTGCTTCATGATTTCATCATGCTTCCAAGCATCTTGTGCTGCTGTTGTTTCTTGAAATAAATTAGTGTAACTTTCAGATTTATGCTCAAATGTGTTTTCATGCAATTTAGCGATAGTGTGACTTTCAATTTGTTGCGCATTTTTAAAAGCGATATCATCAGGCACTGCAGCAATTGTCATTCTCTCAGTAACATATTCTTTCTGTAATTTTATATCCTCTGGTAATTTAGCAATTGTTTCATTATTTAGTTGTATTTCTTCAATTCTTTCAATCTGATAATCTTCGAATATCTTTTTCTCATTGTGTTCAAGGCTTTTATTTTTGTACGAACTTTCTGCAATTTTATGTAAATTCTCCACATTTACAGTTTGCTCAACAACCTGGGGTATATTTTGTGATGAAATAATTGCTACATCTCCTATAGTATTCATTTCATTACTCTTTATTGGAGTTTTAGTTTCGTATAATTTTCTGTTTTTCGCTTTAAACTCTTGCATCTGAGTGAAGAAGAAATTATCATTTTCGATTTTTGTTACTTGTAACCCGGGTTGCTTTTCTTGTCTTGTTCGAGTCAAATGTTCATTTGGACTTTCAGTTATTGGCATAATTGTTGTTATCTTTTCAATTTCAGTTTTCCCACCTAAACTCTGAATTTCAATCTGATTTATTACGCTTTGATCATTTTCATTTATTTTACTTTCACGGATTGTTTGATTAGTAATCAACGATTCATTTATCACAAGTAAATTCTCAACAATCTGTCCTGAAACCAATTGGTTATTTACTTCTGGTTTATTTACGGCTTGTTCTTTCGACGAAATTACCTTAGTATTTAACTCAACGTACATTTGAGATGTTGGTTGTTCTCTGTGTACATCAAGTCTTTCATTAACTTCAGTTATAGAACCAGTCTCACGAACTCTTTTCAATTCTTCTTCCGCTTTTGTTGTAAAAACTTCATTAACAAACTTAACATCGGGTATAATAGTATTAACTACATTTTCTTGTTTTATAACATTTTGTTCCTCGGTGAAACTTTCACTGAAATCAATCTCTTTGGGCACCTTTGTGACATTTTGTTGTTTGATCAACATCGTCTTCTTACTTTCGTCCATTGTTTGAACATTTGTATCATTTTGTATACCAAGTTCTTCGATGAATTGTGCTTCTTTTGGTAAAGAGCTTAAAGTCTCCTTTTCATTAACACTTGTATTTACAATATTATTCTTTACCTGCGTGTTTTGAATCAGAACACTTTCTGTATGTGAACCAATCGATTGAGCATTTGTAATTTCTGGCTCTACAATAATACCACTCGTATTTTCATCAACGCTCTTATTTTTCATAGTGTCTTCATTCAAAACTGTATCTTTACTTATATTTATTTTTGTAAGCCTCTGATTCTCAACTTTTTCAAACTTGTCTGACTGTACTGACATAAGCAAATCTAATTTCTTTTTTGGAAGGTTACTTTCAACTTTAATCTGCTTTTCTTGTTCTACGATTACTGTTTCTCCCTGCATAGACCCTGTAGTAAATTCTCGTTTAATTTGAGACGAATGAGCATCGATGCTTTTTCCCATCGCTATCAGTGTTGTTTGTCTTTCAATTAAACTTTCCCCGTCTGTTATATTTTGATCCATTACAGTCTCATTTTCTACTTTATCTTTTACAACATTCACTTCACTTTCATTCGTATGTGTTTTGAAATCAATAACACTTTCTGCCTTGTTTACATTTTCCAACCTCCCGTCACCAGAAATTGCATTTTGGTTCAAATTAAGCTCAGATACCAGTTTTGGAGAATGAGTGATTTCATTATATATTCTACCTCGTGTTCCTATGATATTTTCATCATTGACCATTTGACCCTTTGGCCCATGTTGCTTTTCATCAAACATATTCAGACTTTTTTGTTCCCTGCTAGTTACACCACCTGTATTCTGCAATGCCCCCAGACCTTCTGTATTGTTATCAACAGTTATAATCTCATCAACAGCATAATCCCCTATAACAATAGTTTTTAATTTCTCCACTGCAATTGTTGTCAGAAATTCTGTCTGGTTTTCACTACCGCTTTGTTTACCTACTTTAACTGTTACTCCATCACCTAGATTTACTTCCTTGGTAATGATAGCCACTGGACTACTCCTCAAATCTTCAGTAATTGTAACCCTTTCATTTTCTAAATTACTTTTCTCGTATTCTTTAACTATTTTAGTAGTTTCTGTGTTTAAACTACTCGATTCAATAATTCCCCCAATGTTTGAGCTCTCATTTCGCATAAACTGAGACAAAATTTGACCAATGTTTCTGTCTGCAATCTCACTCTTTGCAGGTTCAAGCAAACTACCAGTTGATTGCTCAACATTAACAACTTCTGAAACATTTTCAGTTAACACTCTCTCCACTAATAGGACCTTTTCTGCTCTTGCTGTTGTGTGTCTTCCGTCAAACATTACTTTATTCATGGAATCACTCTCAGTTTTTGCCATGATGTTATCTAATATAACGGTCCTCATTTCTTCATTGACGTTTGCAATCTCTGATTTTATGACTTGCACACTATGTTCCGATTCTACAAACTCGTGTTTGCTCTCATTTTTGCTTTGTTCAGACACTAAATTATCATTTTGCCCTGTTAGAATATTCACAGTAGATTCACCAAGTAATACGTCAAATTGCACGCTTTCAGTAATCCTTGAAATTTCTTCGACATTTGGTTTCATTTCTAAACCTCTCTCTGATGTAACTTGCGCTTCTTTATAAATCATCGCTTTTGTGAAGTAATCGTCCTTTTGTAATTCAGTGGTGGGTTCAATTTTAACCTCCACTTTAGTTGCAAACTTTTCAGGGATTCCATTAATCTCACTGACAGCATTTGAAGATTCATTTATCACATTATTCTCTAATCTTTCTTCAAGAATATTTACCTTATTTTCAGTTTGATGTAAATCAACCACTTTGGATGAATTAGACTTTACATCCGAAATATTAGCACTTTCGATGTGTATACCACTCGAAATTTCCAAACTACTGATGTTTTCTGCTTTTAGCGGAATATTTATAGGCATTTCAGAAGTAAGATTATCTTGAGCTTTGCTAGAGGACCATATTTCTACAGTTTCCTTTATGTGAGGCTTCTGTTCAGTTGTTATATCAATGGCTTGTGTTTGTTTATTCTGAGCAAGGTTAGTTGATTTTTTTAATACTATATCCATCTGTATGCCTTCTTGTATAAATTCATTATTTTCAGGTAATTTTATAAAATCAGTTGCTTTCTCAGTAAGCATTTTCTCTTTTGTTACCCAAATTTCACCCTTTTTATTTTTATCTTGATTCGTAATTTCAATGCCTTGTCCCAAAGTTACTTTACCAGTTTGCATTTCTTCAGTTAATCTAATAACATTCATGCCTCCTGCATTTGATTTCAAAGATTCTATTGACTCGATTTTTGTTTCAGTTTTTGAAATCTGTGATTTACTTTCAATTTGGTTTTGTTCTAATTTCTGCTTGTCATCCAGTTTTATGAGATCATCAACAATAAATGCAGCCTTTGTTGTAACCAATTCTTCTTTAGCAGTACTTTCCTTATTTTGAGTATTTTCTGATGGTTCTAATTTTATAACAGGGATATCTTTGGTAATATATTCAGCATTTTGTTGTTTTGCAAAAGTTTTTGTTTCCAAGATTACAGTTCTCGGATCACTTTCTTCATATATTCCTTTTTGTGATTGTGTTGTGATTTGTTGCCTTGTCAAATCAACCTTCATTCCAACACTTTGTACAACATCACTAGGTCTGTCTTTTAGCTTTGTAATCTTTGTACTGTTAGAACTTGAAAACTCAGATTTTGCTAACAGGGATTCTTTTTCAGTTTTTAAAACTTCCATCTTACTTTCAACTGAATTATGTTCAAATTTCGGCTTATCCTTTTCTTTCATTATTACAGTACCAGTGACTTCATCTATAGTTTTATATTGTTGTGCCATTTCTGTAATTCTATATTGCTCTTCCATTGTTTCTTTCATATCTACTGAAAATTTAGATTCGGTAACCATTTTATCGTTCATATTCTCACTTTGTTTCGGCCCAGTTGTAATTTCAATACCCTCCTTCATTTCTGTTGTTTGCCTTTCAGAAAACTGTTCATTAATACCCACACTGGTTTCAACTTGACCATCAAATCGGACTGTCTTCAAGTGACTTACTTCTGGTACGTCCAGTTTTAACTGATTTTCTGTGTTTGAAAATATCAAGTTATCTTTTACATTTCTGTGCTCAATGTTTACGGTTTCCTCTGCTTTTATTGCCAAATTTTCCCCTTCTGCCAATTTCGTAAACAGCCGCTCTTTTTCATTAATTATAAGTTTTTTAGTATCCGGCTGCAAGGCAGAAGTTCTATCTACTAATATCTTAGGTTCTGTAGTTAATTCTTCAATGTGTTTATGCGTTTCAGTGGTAATTTTCGCATTGTTCTCAACTTCCGTAATAACTTTTACAGCATGATTGTTTTCTATCTGAACAGCCTTCGTGAAATCATTATTGTCTTGTAGTTTTATCAACCCTTCTGTAGCCCCTATACTTATAGTGCTCTCATGCTTTAAGTCCTTTCGTTTTAAATCCTTTCGTAGATGTTCATTGTTAACATCTTTCTGATTTAGAACTAAATCATTTGTAATGTTAACCACTTTAGATTGTTGCACTTGTGTTAGACTTGATTTCTCACTTTCTAGCACTTTCTTGTTCACAAATGGCGAATTTTTAGATGTTGCCAGTCCAGGCCCAGCAGAAATCATATTTATTTGTGGGTTTTCCATGCTTTCTGTTATTAAATGCAAATTTTCAAAGTCGTCTATTTTATCCTGTGTTATTTTTGGTTGCAAATTTTCGGTATAAATTTCTACACTGGTATGATTGGTTTCGTTTATAATTACAGTGTTTCTTTCTGTAAATCTGAGTTCTTCAGTGTTTCCAGTAGGTATTGCTTGGTTAATTTTTTCTGTTTTTACATTTTCAACTAGATGCTTATTTTCAGTTTTCTCTATATTGCTTTCTATTATGCTTGCATTTTCGGATTGAATTGACATGACATGTTTTTCTGCAGATTTTACAACCTCTGATTGACTTTCTGATTGAATTTCTTTCATTTCATTATTTACAAATTCTTGTTCCATTATTTTAGTTGTAATCTCTGGCCTTATAGCGGAAAATATTTCTTCTTCATGTTTATTAGCAAGTTCATTTACAAAATTATTTTGCGATGTTGTTGATTGTTTAAGTGATGAACCATTTTGACTGAAATATTCAATGTCTGGTTGCCTCGTTAAAATTTCATCTTCAAGTAATACCACTGTTTTCATAATACTTTCTTCAACTGTCTCATTATTTATCAATAATTCAGTATCAAGTCCAATGTTACTACCCATTTCTGCAGTTAACCCAGTTGCCCCTTCCAAACCTTCTTCTGTTGCATCCAATTTGTCTGTTTCTAAATTAACCAAATTATTTTCCATTACATCAACCTGTTTTTTGCTCTGATAATTAAAAACTTCAGATTTATTTTCTACTTTTTCTGTCTGGTTATGATATTTAACATCTCGTTTATCATCTACTAGAGTAAAAACTTCTGCAGTTGCTACACTTGTAACTAAATGCTTATTTGCATTAATTTTTGGAACTTGGTCAAATTCCACTTGTGTAAAACCTTCTGTTGATGCTTTCACTGGTATTGATTCTGTGTTACTTTGTCCAAGTTCGTCATCAACTAATGGTAATTCAGTACCTTTTGCCACTACTGTAACCCTTTCAGCTTCTCTACTATATTTCTCAGTAGCAGTTATCACACCTAGATTATTATTATCCTTGTATTCATTGAGCACGACTGTTTTCTCGATATATTCAGGCGACGGTTTTGACGTGAGATTATTCACACTTTCTCTCTCAGTATCAATTTTGTCTAAATCTTGCTTTATGTGGATGATACTCGATTGATTTAATTGGATATTTGACATATTAACTCTTTCAACTAGTTGATTATTCACTACTTCTGATTGAATTTGCTCTTTTATTTTGTGTTCTGTGGACATGTTTTTATGCACATTTATATCTGAAATTTCATTCACAACGGTAGTTTTGTATTCTGCATTTGACTGTTCCTGCCAAATTTCATTATTAATGACTTCATGTTCTATTGCATTAAATTCGTGATTTACATCATCTATTTTTTCCTGCGGTTGATTGTACGCAATTGTTTCAAATGTATCTACTACCGTAAATACTGGCATTTCATTTTGCCCAATACTCCTTCCTGTTCTAACGTTATCCCCTGGAATATTTTCTGTCAGAACATTTGATGCATCTTTTATTCTCTGAATGCTATCTCTTTGACTGGTTGTTTCATCGTCATCATTTTGCCAAATATCTATAACGCGTTTTTGTGCCTTGCGATCTCCTTGCTCTCCCTTCTGACTACCAACTTCTGTTAAACCTATATTTTCAACTGATACTAAATTTTCCACAAATTCATTTATCGGAATACCACTTGTGGAACCAATCTCTATTTCTTTAGTGATTTTTTCATCAGTTATAATTCTGGTAACACGATCTGTTCCCAATATTTCCATTGTCTTGCTGGTGTCATCTTGGTTCATAACTTCGGTAACACGATCTGTTCTCATTCTTTCCGCTATTCTGGCAGTTTCATCTTGAATCATAACATTGGTAACACGATCTGTGCCAAATCTTTCCGTAGTTTCAACAATTTCATCTTTCCCATTTATTTTCTCCACTATCTTCACAACCTTTTCTCTATAAATATTGACATCGAGCGATTTTTTCGCTTCTAATAATCTATTCAGTTCTTGTAGGTCCGAAAATCGATCATCATCTTTCACTTGACTTTCTTCAGCTGTTAATTTCTCTGTTATAAAATCCTCAGATGCTTCTGGTGCTGTAATATTTGGTACTTTTACAACAATTTCATTCTCTTTAGCAAGCACATTTGTTACAAACGCCTCAGTATTAATATCATAATCATGACCGTTTAAATTTATCGTTTCATCTTTGTATAATTTAACTGTTTCGTCTTCAAATGATAAAGTACTTGATTCTTCTACTTTTGTATTAAATTCCTCTAATATAGTTTCAGTATTATTCTCTAACTGAATTTCATCTAGTATTTCTAAATCATTATTTATTGCCTGAAGTTCATTTTCAATATAATAATTCGATTGAGATGTAACCTCTATGACATTAAAATCTGTTTCAAGTTTATTTTGCAGAGTTTTAATTGCAAGAATATCTTGTTGCAACTGTTCTGTTTTAATTATACCTGCACTTGAACTTGTATCTATAGAAGAAAGACTCGTATCAATATAAGGCTGATTGTAATTATTTTCAGCTTCAGTCTTAATTTCATTCTCTAGTTGGTTCTGAAATTCACTCTGCTCCTCAAATTTCTCTGTGGTATCTTCGATATATCCTTTTGAGAAATTATTATAATTCAATACCTCCAAATTGGCATTTTCCGGATTTCTGGATATTAAATTATGTTTGGTAAAAGCTGTAGTATTTTCAGTTTTGCTAATGGTCAGACTTTCTGTAGTATATTCGTTTTTTACAATTTCATAATCGCCATGATTTTGTAACGACTCATCTTTCTCTTGCAAATATTCATTCGTAACTTCGGAATTCAAAGAAGCTACAGTATTCGATACTATTTCCTGCCTTGGATTATCAATTCTTTTGCTATTTTCTAAAGTTTCGATGTTCACAAATTCCTCTGATCTTTGTTCTACAAATTGCTCAGCTTTTCGTACGTTTTCTGCTAATTTTTCCCCATTCTTCTCAATGGTATCAGTGGATATTTTCTGTGAAGTTACATCAACTACTTTAGGCACAACATCGCTCAGAATTTTGGTTGCAGCCACCTCATGATCCGTCGCTTTTTCGTAATCTTCATTCGGTTCAATATTGGTTAATGGTTGTTCAGCAAAAGTTTCAATATTAATATTCTTATGTGTATTATCTATCTCTTTAACAGTTTTTTCATCAGCTATACTTTCTGTATTCTTAGAATAATAAGATTGGCTTTCACTGATGTTCTGGTCCTTATTTACTTGGTTGTGTATTGCTGGGAAAACTTGTTCAACAACACGAACATTGGTTACATTTAAAAATTCCTTCTCACTCTGTATAGACAGTTTATTTGTATATTCAACATTTGTCAATTCTAATACTGCTACAGATTGAGTTGTGTGTTCGTAATTTACAAAACTTTCTTGTAAGATATTCTTTTCTAGTATCAAACTTTCACCAATGTTTCTATCAGTTCCCTTGTCATCTTTATGCGATTGTGTCAAACTTTCATTAATATCTGACTGTCTAATTTCAATATTTTCCTCTCCTAAAGTGTTAATCAAATTTTGTTCAATATTAGGCTTAAATTGTAATGATTGCATCGCAATAGATTCGGTAATCAAATTATCTTCGTGAACTGTAATATCTATCACCTTATTCTGTATTATTTTTTCAACAGCTTCATGCTTTTGTTGCTGCAATTCTAAATTAATTTGCTTCTCATTTGATAAGTTGACTGGCTCATTATTTTCCAATGTTGTAAGTATGTTTCCTCTTTGATTTTCTAAACTATTTAATGGTTCTTCTGAAATTGTCATCCCAGATTGAACAGTCGATCCATTTTCTATTTTGTGTACAATATCTGAAATCTCTGTTGTAATTATCCCAGTTTCATTTTGATTTGAAACAACGAAATTCTTCTCCACAACCATTTCATTGATTTTTACAGAATTATCAACAACTTTAGTTAGATTAGTCTCTGTAATATGACTCTCTGAATGCTCAGCTTTTGTTTTCTCTAAATTAGATTTCAAAGATTGACTTTCAACAAATTTTCCATGAGTTGTTGTAATCTCCAGATTCTTAGTAGTTTCAAAAGTGTTAGAAGTAACTTTTTCAAGATTGTGACCAGTTTGGGTTTCTATTAGTTTTGCATTATTAGTCAGCCTGTCTGTATACCTATCTGTATAATCGGTAGTCCCTAACTTCACTTTTTCAATCTCTCTGCTTGCTTGTTCTTTTTCATTACCAAGTACTAACTGATTTGTTGCTTTTTCGATATTACTTTCAGCTTTTAACATGATTAATTTGTGTTGTGTCACTATGTTATTATCTGAAACATTAGCAACATGTTCTTCTTTCATTGTTTCATTTGAAGCATTTCTACTGCTTGAAAACCCAACATCAGACTTGCTGTTTTTAACATCTAAAGGTATTTGATTATCAACATCACTCTTCCTCATAGCTTGTATTTGAGGATTGCTGTCTTCCACAGATGAAATATTATGACTTTTAGTGATATTCACAGATTTAGAAAGAATTTCTTGTTTACTTGAAGCAATCTCCACATTTTGATTGATTATCTGATTTTCGAATTCATTTATTCTCTCAGTCTGTGTGGTAAATTCTATTTCATTTTCAACGAAAGATATTTGACTGATATTATTTACTTCTTTTTGTTTAATTTCTTGATCTACTCTACCAAAAACTTCAGTTACATCAACCATATGCTGAGGTCTTTCAGTGCCCACGATATTACCTTCAGTCATTATCTCTCGACTTACTTCTTTGTTGGCAACTTCTGAAATTTTATGTTCCACATTAGTCACAAGAAATGATTCAGCAATAGTAGCATCACCAAAATGACCAGCCTCGGTATCTATTTGAGTCTCTTTATGTGTGATACCACTTTCAGCCAAGTTACTGGTAATATCTTCTAAATCATAATCTTTTTCTTCACCCCGTGTACTGTTTCCAATATTCTCATTAGTAGTAATCTCTTTTTCGTCATATTCACTTTCTAAAGTTACAAATTTCTTCTCCAGCTCTTCGTGTTGAATTTCTACAAGTTTTCGTTGCTGCATGTTCGAAATACTGTTCCCAACAAAACGCTGTGCTATTTGCTTGTTCTTTTCCATAATGTACTTCTCTGTACCCGAGGTTTGAGTTATATCATCAAAGATACTAGAAGTTACTTTTTCTTCTTGATGCTCATTCATATTAGAGACTTCAATACTTAAAGTACCGGTATCCTTTTCTAAATTATCTATTTCAATTAAATTTGACTCTAATTCTGAAATCTTTTTCACATTTTCTTCATTATCTTGTTTTGCGACATCTAGATTCTGTTTGTGCTGTACGGATTTGACAAATTTCGACTCGGAATGAATTTCCTTTTCCATTACAACATCTTTGCTTTCGGTCTTATTATGTAAGGTCACTATTTCAGACATATTTTTCCCAATTTGTTCTGGATTAATATCATTAGGCGATTTCAACATCTCTTGTTCAGAAACCTCCACTGCAAAACTTGTACCCACCTCGTAATTTACCGTTGTGTCTTCTTGTGAATTAATAATATCTTCGTTTTTGACCACCTTCAGCGTTTCATTCGAAGTGTCCTCTTTTTTTGGCATGATCAGAGTATCGAGCTTCTTGTGCATTTTCTCTGATCTTTCATTATAACTCTCTCGTACAATTTCATTCACGATATTTGGCACTTGAGGCACAGTTGTAACGTCGCCTTTTGCGAGACTAAAAGCTTCCTCAATGGGCAAAACATTATCAGGTAACTTTTCCTTTTCCCCAGTATAATTATCCACTGACTTTGTAGTCTGCTCTCCCTCATTTTCTAGCAATTCTTTCGGTTGCTGATAGACTTCATTTTCTATTTTAGTTTCGGATAACTTTGAAAATCCTGACAGATTTTCTCTTAAATTGACGATGCTCTGAACATCACTCACATTAAGAATTTTACCTGTAGTTGGTAATTCCTCCACAGTGGTATTCAATGGATTTGCAATGCCTTCAGATGAAATGGAATAAACAGAAGGATTTTGATTCAATTCAATGAAATCATATTCATCCTGTTTTTTCTCAATTTGACTCTCATTTCGAATAATTTGACCAGTATCAACAGGGGCACTTTCTTCGATAATCTCTTCCTCTTCATTGATTATTTTCGTTTTCGATTCGATAACGGTATTCTCTTTGATGACGTCATGATTTTGAACGATCTCGTTAGCGCCATCTTTATTCATGACGTCACTGTTGGTATCGTTTGCGCCATATTTGTTTATGATCTCAAATGGAAGGGAAGTGGTTTCGCTGTTTGTTAATTGGTCGATTTTCTGCTGGTTTTCAGCAGGGGTTGTCAATATGGTTGCTTGCTCTTTTGGAGTCTTTTCAGCTTCTAAAATAGCTACATCAAATTAACCGCTGCAGAATTTATTATAAGAGTATATTATGTTTTGTTCTTTTAATAAATCCTTTAAATATTTCTGATCTAATAAATCCTTTTTATTTAATAGATTTATTGCATAAAATGCGAAAAGAAGATTGGAGAAGGTATAGGCCTACACCTACATTAAGTAAGAGCGTTTATTTCAGCGTTATCTTTAAATAAACTGTATTTTTTAATTTAAAATATATATAATCTATATATCAAATGATTTAAATATTTGTCCCTCTCCACCCCCCTCTGATTTTTGAAAGTCATTTTGCGTTGCATTTAATAATTGAAATGAATTTAAGCGTCCCCCGCAAAAAGGAACGCTGTAATTTTGTCTGGAATTAGTAATGCTTGTATATTGTGAAAAAAATGTGTACTAGCCGACTAGAATAAGAGACGGAATTAGATAAAAAAAGAAATATAATAATTGTACAGCAAAATATGTGAAAACCAAAAATGTTTGAAAAGACGACCCTGACTGTTACCAAAACCGGAAAAATGAAAAAGGCCGTCATCTCTTTTTGAAGTCGAAATAAGTATTTTAATGCATTAGTTGACTCAATGATGCATAAAATGTTGAACAAGTACGAATTATGAATATTCATTTTCGCAACGTTATTATAAATATATAACACATTCAAATAGTTAGAACAATATATGAAGATATTTTTATATCGCCATCACTTTTTACAAAGTTCTAGGATTTTTTTACACTATATTAAAAACTAGAAAAATTATTGAATTGCTATTTTAAATGGGACAGGCTTTAGTTTCTGTAATAAAAAAATCTTATGAGATATTACTCTCATCCTCCACCTTCCGAAATAAAAATTCAAAAAGAATATAAAAAATAAATTAGTCAAAAAAAATAAATCTTCTAATTTTAAAAGTTCAAATATATTATAAAAGAGCCAGTCAGTCATCAGAATAAATTACACAAATTTCTGCACAAAAGAATGTATCACATCTATCAACACAGCCCACACAGTTTACTTATAGTCTATAGACCTACTCTATTAACACCTGACTAATTGCGGAGTCCTATGCATCACTTATACTGAAAATCTAAACGAAAATCAGGGGATAGACTGCACTTGTGGCAGATCGTTTCAAATGTCACTATTTGGAGCGAAAGAGAACACTACGATTTATTGGTTCTTCTTATTGCTTTGCTTATCTTGTGGCCTCTCAAAACATTTATTTATATTTCTACAATTGATCGTATAATTTATATTTCTATTTGGTTTGGAAATAAATAAACTAACTGATTAGATGGCTGGTCTGAATACTTACTTTATTGCTTACTTAATGCCATATCAGCTCAAAGGTCTACTCTTCCAAAACTATTTGTCTTTGAAATAAAACCAAAGAGTTCACCAAACTTTAAAGTAATCCTTTACCTAATCTACACAATGCAACGAATGCTGGTGATACAGTTGTTTCAAATAAGTCAAGTAAATTCAAATAAGTCTATCGTAATGAAGGGTTTTGCTGCTAAAAATTACTTTAAAAAGATATTGCATTTGTAAGTAATGACAATTTCAGACTAAGATTATTTGATACTATTTCAGTCATGGCTCCCCCTAGGCCTATACAAGATTAATTTCTTCACCTAATAAGCCCTATGTAAGATTATTTTTCCAAGCTTCACAGAATGAAATGGAGCCTTTACTCCCCATATTTTAAACTTCTTACCAATTAAATTTTGTATTTTCTTTTTTTTAAGCAGTAAATATCTTCAGATGACCCCACGATTGTTTCAAATTGACTGTATGATTGTTTTATTAGATATTTATTTTGCTTCATATTTTCTGCTTTTTGTAAATAACATGTGTATACATATAATAGCCCACCCTTATTTTTTGTGCATTGAAACATTTGAAGGGAAATAAATAAATCCTAACCTGATCTGAGAAAGTGGCGATTTAAAAAATTGTGCAGGCGACTTATACCTGCAACACAGGAAAACATAATTTTTTGAATTTTTAAACAAAAATATATTGCTTTTATTCATTTTTGTTTTTATCTACTCAATTGAATAAAAATGAAAATCAAAAGGTGAATGATTAAATTCATTCAACTTCGGAATGAATTTTATGTGCGCCGCTTTTAAAGTAGCAGAACCTTAATAATTTATATTAGGAAAGTTTTTCAATTTAGAATACCGTAATTATTTTTAAATGTTTGCAACTAATGCATAAAAAAATCGTTAAAATACTAAATGCTTTTTGGATATGCATGTAGGCCAAAAACAAGTATACCACAATATGAGTTTATATTTTATCAATAATAAGTGAACCTAAATTTAACAAGTCTAAAAGTACATCATATCTACAAATAATGGCTTTTTCAAACAGAAAACAACTGAATTCATGCAAACAGAAAACTTATCTGGCTTTTAGTGAACGATGGCAAGTTGTTAGCCGAATCAAAACATGTAAAAAGATAAAAGGTAACACAAAGGATTGTTTACCTCAAAAGTATCTGGATTTGAACCCGCTGCATTATCACGTTTATGGGCAATAAAATACCACAATAATAAGTAAAGTTTAACTTAGAATTTCCTTTTTTAACCAGAATAAGCAAACTCACCCCTCATTTGAGGATATACTTCATACCTCTATGTGTTTCAATGAAGTTAGATACACTGGATATATATCTCAATGCGAATGTCTTTCATTACAGGTCCTATAGGTATTTGTAGCTCAATTAAGATCACAGGAAATTGCCATTTATAAGTCAAACGGATAAGTTTTTTTGTCGTATTTAAGATCATAGGCACTGGCCCTTTTTAAAGACCAAAGGCATTTGCCCTTTATTTAAAATTGTATTTGATACTCATTAAAGATCCAGGCAATTGACACTTATTTAAATTCATAGAAATTTTTCCTTATTTTTACGTCACATTCTTTTTTCTCTCATTTCAGATCATAGACATTTGCCTCTCGGGCAATATCCCTTATTTCAAGTCACATGCCTACGACTTTTACCTACAAAATGTATTTTTTTATTTGATCATGACAACACTTTAAAATTTATTTTCTGGCACTAAATAGCCGTCTTGTTCTCCCGTGCCGTAGCCAAACCAAGGACGACATTTCATTTTTTTCTGGGGGGGGGGAGAGCACCAAATTTAAAACAAAAATAAGTGATGACAATTTCTTTTTTAGGTTTTCTCGCCTTTTCTTCTGCTTTTGTCGCTATTTTAGCTCAAAAAATTCTCATTATACCTCTGTTACACCAGGTTTTCAGACACATTTTATAGACATTACTAATTCGACAAGTATTTTTAGTAACTTTTCCATGAGGAGAGCAGGGGCCAAGTACTTGAAATATATAATAAAATACATGTCAAAAATCCCTGATTTTTTACTTGTCTACCCCCCTCATATCACCATATGACGTCCATGAAACAAGCCTATCCGCAGCATAAAAGCCAGAGTAAATGCGGTATTACTTTTTTATACTCGTAAATATTTAAGCATTTATTAAACTCCAATTTAAGGAACCCATTTTTAATTCAGTACACCTAATTACTTCTGCCATAAAAATTGGTTTTCTTATATTGGAATTTAATATTTTCAACTCAATGATTATGTAAATTACGAAGCAAAAATAAATTTCGATATATCGCGCGCGTGACAAGGCAAGAGTCGAATAATAAAATCAATCACAATTAATTATCGATATATTGGCTTATTCATATACACAGGCCTTACAGAAAAGTCCGGGGGAAGATCGGGAGGGGGGGGGGGGTAGTACAATCAGAGGAATGGGTCTGTTTAATGGTTAATTCCCCCTCGCACCTTTTAAGTAAAATGATTTCTTAGAAGCTATACAGAAAGTAAGCTGGAAATAAAGGCAGTATTAGTAAGCCGATTTGGTTATAAAAAGGTTACTTAACAAAAAAGGTTGTTTTTCCTAATTTTATGAGGAAAATTTAGAATTAGGTACACCAAACCCTTTTGAACCCTCGACCCCCCCCCCTCCCCCATCATCCTGGCTACAGTTTTTCGTTTCATAACAAGGGTCTGAGGGATCTCCCGTCTTGGCGAAATCGTAAAAATGACTCAAATTAATTTCTTAATATAAATAATAATAAAAATATAAAAATGTATACATATTTTCACATTATTGTAATTTAATGTGAAAATAATGTTTCAGATTATTGTAAAAATATATCTTGGGGTCGTTGGATAGTTTCGTCTACGAAAACGAACATCGGAAAATTTACTATTTAAAAATCGAGGGTCTTTAGGTCGTAGTGGGGGGGTGGGGTTGTCCGAGAGCTCAAAATACTGTTGCGGTGTTAAACACTTGTAAAAACCTAGACAATATAGATTGCACTGTATACTTAGAGCCTTCTTATTCATGCGCATGTCTTATATAAATGGTAGTCATATAGGCATACTGGTACTTACAGTAATATTTTAATAATGTCATACACGTGTACAGCAATAATGATAATAGCGAATAGACATAGGCCTAATTGCTGTGATAATGATTATAATAGCTACAATGACAATAGCTAATTTATAAAAAATTAAACTACTCAAAAATGATGGACAACAACCCTGCTAAAAATGCATTCGTTCAAAAATGATGTGTAAATGATGATTTATACAACATACATTAGAGCGAGGGGGAGACCTAGTCGGTCTCTCACTTTTAAATCTTGCCTAGTTGTTAATGACCAAAATATGACAGAAGAAACTATTGAAATGAATATCTATATGCCTATATGAAGTTCCTTCATCCAACTTGTCTTAAATTAGATCCGAATCTTAAATTAATCTGACGCCGCAACAATTTAGCAGTTTCTTGTAATTGGCACTTGGCTTTACAAAATTTGCTTTCTAAAAGTTCATATATCCTGCCAAACCCAGCAAATTATTTTGTTTTCTAAGAGAATTTTTAACAATCCAAAAGCTTCCCTACCTCTGTTTCCAATTTATATATTTTTTCATTAAACACCATGCTAAAGGGCGCAGCGTGCGGAAAAAATATTGCAAATAAACTTAGGTTTCAAACTAATTTTTCTAGCTTGCGACAACGAAAGGCCTTATATGGGTATCTTTCGATGGTTTTAGGACGTTTCGTCAAAGGACGATTCGTTAATGGACTGTTCGTCAAAAAGTATTCTTATAACGGACGATTCTTATAACCCCTAACCCTAACCATAACCCTAACCTTCACCCAATCTCTAACCCTAAACTTTAAAACCTAACCCTAAGCCTAACCCAAACCTAAACCTAACATATCCTTGACGAACAGTCCGTTAACGAATCGTCGTTTGAAGAAACGTCCGCATACCTCTGTCGATAACGTACCTTGTTTGCCTTTGTTATTTTTCGACCGAGACTTGACTGGACCCTTCCCTGCTCTGTTGTCTATAACTTCCGGAATCTTTTGATCATTTGCCAGACGAGGAATTTGAGTATCTAAAAATTTATGAAGATTGGAATTCACATCTGAAAAAAGCATTTGCACTAAATTGCAACAGTTTGTAAGTAATTTGAACCAGTTTGGATACTGATTTCCATTTTTTATTAAATTTGTGTGGAAAGTGCTGCATTATACGAATGATGTCTCAGACGTAGCTGTCAATTTAAGCGTCTTAATAAAAAGCGCAGCAAGTTAAGTTTAACGTCTGGATTAGAGTGCTATATAAACAATGTCTCAGAGGTAGCTGTCACTTTAAACATCTTACTAAAGGTACAACTACAATTATAATTGTACAAGTACAATTATAATTTGTGTATTAATAATTGTATGGCTTTAATTAATATTTGAAAAATGCAAATAAAAAGGCAATACCATAACTGATATTTTTGTGCGATTCCTCATAATTTCTTTCAGTTTCTTCTTGGATTACATTTTCCTTCTCCATCCCATTTGGATAATCAGTAACCTCTTCCCCTTTTGCTTTAGTTATGTGATCAATCTCACTTATAAGAGTTTCGTAAATGTCAATAGCATTGTTGATAGAACTTTCTATCCGATCCAACTTCTCTTGAGCCAGTTTTTCAGTGACCGGGGTAATTATCTTGGGAGCGGGGGATGGATTTAGGGTGGATTGGAGGTAGAGGTATCGCTGTAGGGTGGCGGTCGTCTCTTGAGCGATCTCGGCCAGCTGGTAGACGTCGGGTTCCTCGTGGGTAAGTGATGGATTTGGCGTAAGGAAGGAATCTGAAGGTAGAGTATTGGGGTGGGTATCAGGGTTGTCTTTGCATTCTGGAATTGATTTAAATTTTAAAACAAATTGGTATAGCAGTATATCATTACTTTTAATTTATAATTGATATATTTTAAATATTCACTTGGGAAATACTTTTTACAAAAAGTAATGTTAGTAACAGAGTGATTGTCCAAGTGAAGATATCTGTGTATGTAATACTTGATTTTACAGGTAATAGAAGCATTGTAATAAAATATATTTAACTGCATGGAAACTCTGACAAGGGAGAGATTGCCCCAGAGTGTATCCCATGTCAGAGTAGTAGTATAAAACTAATCGAGCTGGAGCACACAATAGAATTCCTGGTAACCAAGGTAAACAATGAACAATGGAATTC
>JAQIXG010002064.1:0-18970 GCA_034700105.1 Oconnorella tubifera | reverse complement strand
AAAATAATTTCATTGTCGTGATATTTATTATTTAATCGCTTATGTATCGATTTGAGTTAATTTAATTGGATTATATGAATCATAAGACATTTCAATGCATTCACTTCTATGGTAAGAAAGACTTAACCATTTATTTCAAATACGTCATTTTAATAAAAACAAACATTAAATTTTATTTTTCAGTGTACAAATTGCTCAACGGCTCATGTCCTTTGCCCACTAGACAGGAACTCGTCCAGTTTTGATAAAAGAACATCCGTGTCAAGCCAGACGTCCCATTCAGGTGATGAGTGCGCGCAAAGTGATGAAGATAACGAGGGTTGTGATGTAAAGCAAAGTGTGATAAAAGAAGAAGATGAAGACAAGAATGAGAACAAGAAGGATGTATGTTCAGATGAACACGCGCGCATCAAAAGAGAAGCGAAGATGGCACTCGCTCAGGTTTGATGATTTACTTGTCGTTTAATTCTCTGTTTTACTCGCAAAAAATAGAAAATATAAATAAGATAAATAAATGCTAAGATTAATAAATAAAAACGTTAGTAATGCAACGCGAGTCAAGTGTTTAATGTAGGCCTAGCGCAACTTTTGATTTTATTGTTAAAATCTGAAACTCGCAGTAGGCCTAGGCCTAGTTATTTGTAAATTTTACTCCTAATGCTATTCGTAACTATTATAATAATAAATATAGTATTTTGTTAAAAAATCATCTTAGCAGTGAGCAGCTTCAAAAATTCGTTGAATTTAATGACGTTGTAAAAACTTAAATACATTATAAGTAAATACCGGTAATATATAATTTCTCTCGTTTCTTAATTTCTTTCATTTCATTTAAAGTTATTTTCTCTCTAATTGGTTTGTCCATTTACTGTCTGACTCTGTTTCGTTGTTGACTTGATTCAATGAACGCTGTCTGTTTTATTTTGTGCGGGGGGGGGATGATAAATATTCTTTTTGTCTTATAAAAACATTTTAAAGATCGTAATAATTAGTCTATTATGAAGCAAAGTATTATTTTTTTAAACAAAATCTTGCACTGGGGGCCCCTATCCCAGAGATGGCCCCCTATGAATGCGTTGAATTAACGACTCCCGGAAGCAGCTGCGACCACTGGCGATCACTTTTTTGCTGCATGCAGTCCTATATTTGGTCGAATCAATTAACGACCATTGGGTTAACCACTAATACAGACCCAAGCAACTTGACTTGCCCTTTCAAAGATATGCTGTCCTGTCAGCATAAAAATTCTTTTTCATTAACGAAATGCCTTCCTTACAAAACAACTTATGTCTTTATTTAATCTGCGCATGTAGGAAGGAGTTGGGAGGATGGGCCCTCTCCCCAGTGATGTAATGTTTCTGTTTTTGACTGGCCTAGATATAGCAGGATAAATGTACCATAGTTTGAGGATGTTCGTTCTTTTTCTTATGCCGATAATACGAGAGTCATCAAAACGGCCCCGACATATGGGCCCTAACTAGTTCTATGACTAAAGCGTTACGGCTAAATTTATGATAGAATTAGGATCGATTAATATTTAACGGGGCCGAATTGTCGGGGTGCAAATAAACGCGGAGTCTAAGAGCAGTATTTTTAGCGATACATTTTTGTTCGTCCCTATATTTATAAACAAAATGGAATCCGCTAATTTTAATATTTTACGTATTGAACAGTGAAACGCTGTGAGAGGGTTGGGGGGGGGAGACTCGAGATCACCTCACCCTTAAGTGGGGATGGGGTGGGAGTTGGAGGTGGGGTGAATTTTTACGAAAGATGAAGGATGATAATGAGACAGACTCTCTCTCGAGAGATCACTTGAAATAATCTTGTCTAAAAATAATGTTGAATAAATTATAGTTTGTTACATTAAAAGGTTGAAACGATGGCTCGAATGCAGATTGAAGTGGAAAAGAAAACAAAGAAAAAGTCGAATATTCTTCAAATTGTGAGTTTCTTTATAGTAAGCTTCTAGAAGTTTACTTTCAAAGTAGTTTTATTCTTTATTGGTCAATAATGGCTTTTTTTATGATGATATGATATTAGAGATTTAGTAAGTTGTATTTTACTTTGAAGGTTTTTAAAATATGCTATAAATTTACTGTTTAATTGATTGATTTACTGGAATATTACACTAATATTATATACTAGACTAACCATTA
Source organism: Oconnorella tubifera (assembly GCA_034700105.1). NCBI lineage: Eukaryota > Metazoa > Annelida > Clitellata > Enchytraeida > Enchytraeidae > Oconnorella > Oconnorella tubifera. The sequence goes on along the minus strand of JAQIXG010002064.1, from coordinate 16,811 downwards.
CACTAATCCATTAAATGATAACCTGAACCATAATTCAAAAACTAAACGATAAATTTATGCATTTTTCACCTAATAACCAGTCACTATATAATGGATTGATAATTATAATTAAATTTCATTATTGTCTGAAGTTTGTTCATTTCAATTGTGTCAACTTATTTTAGGTAGGAATTCCTAACTTAGGTAATACTCAAAAGTTTCGCCTGACATCTGAACGATTAGGCTGCATGAAACTTTCAGAATTACAACTCGCTACCAATAATTTACTCACTCAAATTGAAGGTTTGTGAATGAAGACAGCTTAAAATTTTTACGAAAATCATTGGATAATGTGCGATTAATATAATTTTTAAGTTTTCTACTTAAAGCATTATAAAACTGTGCGAATAATTTTAAAACTAGATTCTAGTTGTAGTTTGGACAAATATTGAAATTTTCACTATGAGAATCTACAAGCAAAAAAGTGATTAGTAAAAAATGTTTAGTGTTTTGTATTGTTGTATTTTCTAGATTTAAATTATGATCTCGTCAAGTTACTGGTTGAGAGAGACGAGTTATACATGGCTCAGGATTCTATACTCATTGATATAGACGATCTAACAAGGTTTTCTTCATTCTCAATGTCACATCAGCACAAAAAAACTTTTAGCTCTAAAGACTATTATAACATCAAAATTCAATTACAATAAAGCAATGTAAAGATGTTATCATATTTATACTGCAGTGCTGATTTAATTGGATTTAAGTTTAACGTCTGGATTACTGAATTACTATGTTATACTAATGATGTCTAGAAGTAGCTGTCAATATAACCGTCTTACTAAAGGGCGTATCAAGTAAGGTAAATCGAACCTGTACTGTCTTATGGTCTACACCTTCACTGTAACAGATGAGTGTAAATATTGAAAGTCAGTTAACTAAATGATCTTTCTTCATGTTTTTGGCAAACATATAATAGGCCTACTGTCTCCAAATATTGGTCCACTGTAATACAGTCTAACTCTCAAAATAAAAACATTTTAAGTTGTAAATAGATGTTAATTATTTATTTCAGGCACGGAAGAAAAAATATAATTCAGTCGAGATCTGGCGTCTGTAGCTGTTGATAGATGTTCAGCCATCGAGGCGCTGCAATAAAAGCACAAAGATTACAAGATATTTTAGTATTGATAAATTAAGCCATTAAATATACTTGATATTATTGTTATTAAACTTTCATTTTCTATATTAAATATTATCTGTATTATCTGTACTATATTATATTCATCTATTGTTGGCTCAATATTATTACTTTTCAATAAAAATTATTGTTTATCATTATTGTCAATATGATTAAATTGCTATAAATAAATCGAATCAAATTTTTTCAATTTAAACATTTAAAAATGAGATCTTACACGTAGTTGTTGAATTAAATACTTCGCTAAAGAGTGCAGCAAGGCAGTGGAATAACGTTTAGTACACTGGGATTTGAATCTAGGATCTTTCGATTCAAAATCCTTGCTAACTAGAGAATAGCTTCCCACTATGGAAATGAGGACAAATAAGTAACGTAAAAATATATATAAAGAAAATAAAAATAATTTTATTTAGGAAAATTTTAGAATCACTATATTAGAATCACTATATTAGAATCACTATATTAGAATCACTAGTAATTAAATCTTTAAAGTTTAATATTTTAAATTCTGATTAAATTCTGATTAGAATCATTGCACAAAATATTTCAGACTGACTGACTACAAAGCAACATTTTAATTGAATATCATAATCATTAATATTATGATATTCAATTAAAATATTCAGTCAATAATGGTTTGACTAGAAAAAAGCAATTGGGTTATATACAGTTTGTTTCTAACTTAACGTCACATCAGCACACAAAAAAATATAGGTAGTATAGAAAGAATGTGATATTTAAAGTTAAGAGCAGTAAATCGTTTATATTTAACAAGCGAGACTTATAGATAGTAACATCATTTCATAATTGCATAATTACTAGATTCATGATATCCAGGTTCGAATCTCAATGCACCAGCCCGCTACATGTTTAGCAAAGCAAATAGTTTTGTATCTTAAATACTGACACCAAACTATACTTTAAAATTATGAAGTGAAATGTCGATTAAGCAAAAATAATATACTCTACATGAAAACAGAATACACAGAGAATTGCACGCTTAACAAAAGAATCGTAATAATTTAAACTGATTTCTACAAATCTACAAAACACTAAATAGTTTTAATATAAATATTGATAATAATGATAAACACACAGCAATGGCACACATAAATACTGAGATTTAAAAAAATAATATTTCTTGACAAAGTAACATTTGCCTTTTTAAATTCAAAATTAATTAAAAATTACCCCCTCTTTTCAATATATCATACAATTAGCTACTGTTATAAATCATTCATCTTATGCAATTAATCATTCCCCACTATTACCAAACCTGGCTTCATTTTATAAAAAAAATCATTTCTAAATTTCACTTTAAATCAAATCTCCCCCCCTCCCTACAATCACAAAACAACCCCCCCCCCGACGTCAAAAATATCCCCCATCATCTCTCAAAATCTTCATCCATCATCAAAATAGCCACCACCCCCTCCCCAGGCCTCAAAGTCAACTCTCCCAGATTAACCCTCTCCCCCTCCCTCATTCCCTCCCCCACCCCTAGTACCACTTTACCATATGACACCCCTGACGTCACAGTGTAGTCATTAGTTGCTGGCACGGTGCCAAGATTTAGAGAGATTAAATAAGGAGCACTGTCCTTAGCAAAACGCATGAAAGATAAAATGTTTTCATTTACGATAGAGTACTGTAGCTTGCCAGAGAGAAAAGAGCGCTCTTTGCGGAGACGAGATAGACGATGATAGATCTGTACGGGAGATCTACCGCTAGGGTCTGTCTTCTGCATCTATATATATATACAAACTTATATTATATATAGTTGTGATTGTTTCTTGATTATTTAGATCTATGAGTGATACGGTAAATATAAAATAAAAAGAGAAGAATAAAAATGAATTCAAGTAAAATTCAATACAACTAAATAAATACAAGGAAAGATACAACAAAAATGAGTTCAAGTAAAATTTAATAAAACTAAATAAATACAAGGAAAGATACAATAAAAATTAAAACAAATACATACAATAAAAATGCAGGAAATAAAATAATTTCAAACCTCAACATTTATTTCCTTGTAGGAGGGGGCTAGAGGGACCCAGGGGGGCTGGGCCCCCTCAGTGAACCCTGCATGCCCCCCATCATTCCATTGCATTAGGCCGCGTGAAAAATTTCTAGTAAATCGTGAAAATTCGGCCTAAAAATAATCAAGCTTTGTAATTCAAAACTAAATGTAAAAAATGAATAGAATAAAAGCAAGAAAATACGTTTAATAAGACTGGTGATTGCAGAATTGTTTATAACTCAGATCTAGGGTTCAAGACTCGAGTGAATTATAAAAAGTATAATCATTTGTTGCACCCTTTAACAAGGAAAACGCTAAAAGATTTACGCTTTAAGTAACATATGAAGCATTAAACCAAATCTAAACATAAAAAACTTCACTTAAAACATCACTCAAAACCTTTAATTTGTTTGCAGAATGTACTAATTACAAATATTATCTTTAAATATTATCCTAAATAAGATCATCCACTTACAGGATGCCTGTGTGCAGAGATGTAATCTTTAATGTCATCATATTTAACGTTGATTGAATGCATGCCTATTTCTTCACCATAGAGAGACATTGATCCACCAGGGAGCAGCATCATCAGCATATTGAGTGCACTCTGATAGACAGACGTCTTTTGTGATGTCATGCGTCCAAAGTCCAGAGAACCCAACTTTTAGGTTAAGAAATAATAACAAATTATAAATAAAATGAATTAGAGTAAATAGAACAAATGGCAGTTGAGTTTAAATGATGGATGACTTAGTAAGAATGAATAATTGACAGATAGTAAGGTAGATATAAGTAAGTAAATAGATAGTAAGATAGATATAAATAAGTAAATAGATAGTAAGATAGATATAAGTAAGTAAATAGATACTGAAAACAAATGGACAAAAAACAATTAGTTAGATTAGAAAACAATTAGACAGATAGATAAACTGAACAGACAAACAGACAGACAGACGTACCATCCACATAGCATCATGATCCTCAGGTATCCTACTCAGCCATGCATCCATCCGCTCCTGAATGCATCTCGCCCCACAGTCCTCTCCTCCTATATCAACTAAAGCGTGACAGAGTGGCACGTCTATGCCAGTAAAGTAGTACTTTACTACATCTGTCACGGTCTCATCGAGCACATCGGCCAATATGCCGCTGTATGACATAGAAATGTATGTCATAGCTTACAAATATAGGCATAGATTACATATTTGACTAGAAACAAAGAGTGCACATCTATGCAAACAAAATAGGCCTATTGTAAAAGTTAGTTGTTCATTATTGGTACACAAATAAACTACAAATTGAATCATTTAAAAAATAAATAAAAACTGAAAGAAATTAAGAAATGCTCCGATATTTTAATAAATTTGTAATATTAATTAGAATTTAAATAGAATTACTAAATCAAGGTAGCACATATAAAATCTCACACTCTCTTCCCCGTTGTGGCTGCATAGTTTTCAATGAATTCTCTCCAAGTGCTCAAGTAATCATGCACATCACTTTGGTCCTCTGTGTAGATATGATCCAGACTTGCAAAATCAGCCTAAAAAGTTTACATTAACAAACAAATTATCATCTAGTGAAAAAGTGTATATAGCTTTAGCAAAAGTTAAAGCTCACTGGTGAAATGGTAAAGCAGCAGACTGGAAACCAACAAGTTCAGGTTCGATTCCAGTGAAAGCTGACTATATCACTGGCACACAGGTTACTGGAAAATTTAAATTTAGAATGAATGTATAAAACTTTGACAATTTTATTCCCAAAAGTAAAATTTGTAAAGTGTTCAAAATACAGAAAAGAAAGAAGCAAGCAGAGAAATTTAAAGTGATCTAATAAATTCTATAAAATATTTAAAAAGTATTAAATGCAATATAGTAATAAAAAGAAAGACTACTGGAGAAAGTCCTTGTTTATTGCTGTGAGGTTCATCAAGCTGCAGATCATCCACTTCATAAAAAGCATGCAGGCCTGTGATATGAAAGGCATCCACACCGCGATTCAACCAAAATGTAAATATATCCTGGAAAGAAAACAACAGCAACCATCTCAGATCAATGATAAACAGAAAATATATTTATTATTAATATGAAAAGTTTTAGGCTGTAATGAATATAGCAATGATTTGAAGGCAATAAAATCAAATTAATATTTATATCAATCATCCAGTCAAGGAAAACAAATGGTTGTATTTAGATGGGGGCTGGGATGATAATTTAGATGGGGGCTGGGATAATTTTTTCACAAATTAGAAAATAAAAAAAACTCAGATTGTTTCAGGATTTGTATTTTGACTACTTAATGTCACATCAGCTCTAATATAGGGTACCTTGATCTCTTGTCTGACGTGTTGATTACGATGATTAAGATCTGGCATTGAATGATGATAATAGTGATAATAGAAGTCATCCCTTGAATCATCTAGGTTCCAAGCTGAGCCACCATATCTACTCAACTGTCATCATCATCATCATCATCATCATTAGTACCATGATGATGATGATGATGATGATGATGATGATGATGATGATAATGAAGATATAATGTTTAATTTTAAGTTTCTTTTAAGCAATATTAGACAATATATTCTAATTAATTTTCTATATAAAAGAAAATTTACATCAGTTTACCGATCAATACAAAGGAATTAAATAAATAAAGATCAACTATTAAATTCTTTAATTACTTTTGCTATTAAAATCTTTAAATAAATAAGTTAGAAAAGAAAGTTACAAAATAAATAGAAAATAATTTTAAACAAGTCAACAAATTAAAGTTTTCTTCTGGTTGTGTATTTACATAATATTTTACATAAAGTAATAGAGTACACCGAGTATCCAATTATTATGAATAAAGTAATAAAGTACTCTCTAAGTACCCAGTTATAAAGTAATAAAGTAATAATGTACTTAAAGTACCCAATTATTAGGTATAAAGTAATAAAGTACACTAAGTACCCAGTTATTAGGTGTCAGTCTGGTGCCATTATCTGCCACTCTGCCCCTATGCCAGATATAGTAATCTTTGTACTTATCATACGACGCTGATTTACCGAGTCTGCTCCGAATGAACCATTGATGCAATCTACTTGTATGATTAGGGTCCAATTGTACAATCAACTTCAGGCCTAAATAATAGCATCTTTTATAAGTCACTCAAGCACATTGTGGTTAGATTAGCGTCACATCAGCACAGAATATTTACTGATTAAATTGATGTATGGAAACTAAGTGATGAGTAAAAAATGAAATGTTAAAATAGTATTCATCTTGGAGTATACGTCAAAAGATTTAATGGTTTGATAACAATTCAGTGTTTTACATGAAATAAATGCATTAAATTCTAAATATAGACTTAGACAATGCAGGATATTGTTCAACTATCAACAATCCATAAATTCAATTATAATCCACTAGTTTAAAAATAAACTATAAAATGTAAACAATAAACATTCAACTCATTTATATAATTCTTCAATAAGCTAAACTAAACTAAACTTAAAACTAAAGCACGCCAAAACCTGACCAATCACAATTACCTCTTTGATGTATCTCTTCCACTAGCCTATCAAAATCCTTCATTGTTCCGCACTTGGAGTAAACATCATTAAAGTCGATGACATCACGACCAAAATCTTCAAACGAAGAACTGAGAAAAGAACTTAGCAAGATGGCGTCCACACCAAGGTACGTGAAATGATCAAGACGATTTATAATACCTGGTTAAGAGAATTTAAACGTAAATTTAATACTACATGATTAAAATACTCTCTAAATCCTAAAAGTAGAATGATATTAATTTTATATCTCAAAACTTAGATAATATTAAATAGTGATAGGTAGATAATTTCTACTCAATGTCATATAAGAAACAAATAAACAAATACTGCACTCCAAATATTAAACAACCAACCATTAATATCCCCAAATCCATCCCCATTAGAATCCTGATACGAGGGAACATAGATTCCATAAATCAAAGCTTTCTTCCACCAGAACTCTGGTGATGCCATTTTTTCATCTATGCCATATTCTTCCTTTAATCTTTCCAACTGTTTGGCATTGTACCAATTTATTACGACCACAAAAACACCGATGAAAAAGACGACAAATAAATAGGCAGCGCCCTGTCCCAACACTGGCTTGACCCTCGCCTGGGCCCTCATGGCATCCAGCTCCTTCCCTCGCTCCTCCCTGTCATCCTTCTCATACTCCTTGAGCAGCTCCAGAAAGTTGGGATCGTTGAAGTCGAGCTCCGGGAGAGGGACATCGATGTTGGTGGAGTCAGGGGATCTGAGGGAAGGATCGCCTCGGAGCTTGATGACACGCTTGCGAGGGACGTGGGAGTCATATGTGTTTGGTGGAGGGCGAGAGAACGGATGGAAGTCATCCAATAGAGGTTCTCTATCGTCATCGTCCATATCTGGGGTTTATAATAAATAATAAAATATTTTGTATTAAATACAGACATGACATCTAATAAATATAAATTCAATATTTTATAATGAATATTGTATTGTTTATCAAAATACATATCTTCATAATATTTCAAGAATGATGTAAAAAGTACAATAGACTCAGAATGATGACAAGGAAATATTCTTATTCATACTTGAATCAAGCTGTTTATAAAGACAGGCCGCTTTTTATGCATTGTCTTTACTATTTATCACATTTTTCGTATAAATCGATATTAATTCTTAATTGTATCTGAATGCAAATAACAAATAATGAAGTAATAAGACAAAATGATACCGCTTTTGTAATTTGAACAGAATTAATTACATTTTATTATAAAGGAACAAATTTATTAAAGTTTTGCAAAATAAACAAAATAAACAAAATAAACAAAGATAATGGGACTGACTACTTTACCGAAACTGCCTAAACTACCAAAAAGTGCTGAAACGGCGCCAATTTTTATTGGCCGTCAGAGGGATTGCGGAGTGGTGCCAGATCATTCTGCAAACGATATGAGGTCAAATAAAGATTTGGCGCCGATTCAGTACGTTTCGGCAGATTCATTATAATGTAAGTCTGGCTGTTTCGATAGATTCCATATATCGCGCCATATCTCAAGTGTGGCACTTGCTAGCGCCAATCGGTTGACAAATTCTTGTTCGTCTCGAGTCTCTCGACCTTCCGCCTGATGCGCCACAATTCTGCAATCGATACGACATCAAATAAAAATTTCGGTAGCCGCTGAATTTTACATTTTAGTCCGCGGCCAAAATATGGCTCTAGCCATACCGAATATAATTACAAATTTTTAAATCCCCCGTCCATACCTACAATTCGCCACCATTCACGAAATTCTACGACGTAAAATAAAAATGTCGGTAGCCGCCACCTTTTACATTTTTAACTGCATCCCAAATGTAGCTGATGCCACACTGGCAGCCCAAAGTGATGAACAAAGTGATGAATAAAGTGATGAACAAAGTGCTGAACAAAGTGATGAACAAAGTGATGAATAAAGTGATGCACAGAGTGATGAACAAAGTGATGAACAAAGTGATGAACAAAGTGATGAATAGTGATGAACAAAGTGATGAACAAAGTGATGAACAAGGTGATGAATAAAGTGATGAGCCCGGGCACTAGCTACAATCTGGCACCACTCCGCAATCGCTCTGACGTCAAATAAAATTTTGGCGCCGTTTCGGCACTTTTCGGCAGTTTCGGCACTTTTCGGCAGTTTCGGTACTTTTCCGCAGTTTCGGTACTTTTCGGTAGTTTCGGTAAATTAGTCTGTCCCAAAATAATGGCAGGTTTTGTTTACTTGGAAAAGATTGGACTTAATGCAAAATGTAAGTTTTATAAATTAAGCATTCCCTCGTCTAAAGAGTTAGCCTAATTTAGTTCATTAAACATATAGCATTTTATATTCATCATAAATTGAATGAATTAGTAAAATAATATACATAATCCATTAATTAGATGACTGTAATGTAATAAATGGATCGATTAGTTTGACCCCAAATTGGTAATGCATATAAAGCAGTTTTTTTATCATTTTATTTTTATCTTAGATTTAAAACACAAGCACAAAAACACTAAAATATAGTTTGGGTCTAATATGATTTAGTGCCTTCCTGACTTCTATTTTCGAGTTTACCAATTTTTAAAACCAATATATTGTTTATGCATTGCTAAATTTAAATTACCATGAGGCCCTGTATATTTATGGGTATGAATTTTAGGGTTTTTCCGTTGTATTATTTACTGGTCTGTAGATGTCATCATTTTATAGGCTGAAATTTCTTGAAATCATGAAATTTTGTCTTAGTTAATCGTTTATTAAACATCATCAAACATATAACATAATTAAATGTGTATTAGATGTGTTCTGTTAAATGTATTCTAGGTATTCGCTTTATTCGTCGCTATTCATCGAGTACCAAAAGAATAACGACACACTACAGTATCTTTCCTAGAGAGAAAGATGAACGGTGGAAAGGTACACATTTTAGATATGTTTAGAATAAAAATGAATATTGTGTTGAATTTTCCCTAAAATTAACAACAATATATGTAGTCATAGCTTGTATGGGGGGGGGATTTGTGACACCCTCTTGCACCCACTTGAGTTCAACGTTGTACTGGATTCACTTCAGGTAATACAATGTATGTGAAATCATTTTGTAGCTTTTCAATTTTTGTCATCGAACATTGATTCATTGATGTTTATACTTTTATTTGGTTGTATTGCTGGTTAGATGTGTTTCTGTTTTTGGTTGTATTGCTCTTTAGATGTGTTCCTGTTTTTGGTTGTATTGCTCTTTAGATGTGTTCCTGTGTTTGGTTGTATTGATGTTTAGATGTGTGCCCTTGTTTGTTTTATATTTCTTTTTAGATGTGTGCCTATGTTTGGTTGTATTGCTCTTTAGATGTGTTTCTGTGTTTTGTTGTATTGCTCTTTAGATGTGTTTCTGTGTTTTGTTGTATTGCTCTTTAGATGTGTGCCCGCGTTTGGTTGTATTGATGTTTAGATGTGTGCCTGTGTTTGCTGATATTTCTCTTTAGATGTGTGCCTGTGTTTGCTTGTGTCTCCTTTAGATGTGTCGATGGAGCGCTCAGCTGAGGAGGCCGATGTAGTGATAGTGGGTGGGGGCCCAGCTGGGCTCTCCGCTGCTTGCAGGCTGAAGCAGGTGGCAGCTGCTCAGAGCAAAGAACTTAGAATATGCGTCGTTGAAAAAGCTTCTGAATTAGGTGAATTTATTAAATAAATAAAAAATAAAATTGGATATATAATCTGTGTAATCCATTGGTCTGTCTCTTTCTTTTGTCTGTCTGTCTGTCTGTCTGTCTATCCGTCCTCTTCTCTGTATGTCTCTATCTTTCAGTCTGTCCATTTTTCTACCTATCTTTCACTCTATTTAGTTATCTTGTTTCAGGGAGGCACACATTGTCAGGCGCCTGCATTGAGCCTGTTGCCTTAAATGAACTCTTTCCTGATTGGAAGGATAGAGGGGTAGGTCTTTAGCATTTAGTTATCAACTATAAATAGAAATCTGTTTTTAGACTTAAATATTTGATTCAAAGTCCCTTTAGCCTTGTAGCCTATCTCTAGATATTAATTAGTGTATTTAGACACTTTTTAGGGTTAGAATTTAGGATTAGATATAGGATCATGGTTGGGCTTCACTAGTCATATTATTAATTCATTAAATTTACTTTAGCGGAGTTAACTAAAGGTGGAGCTTGTTAATTATTAGACTTAGTTTTAACTCTCATGAAAACAGCAATTAAACTTTATTCAGTAGCTTTATGATTTAGAGTCAGAATTATTTAGTGACGAATAAATTTTTATCAAAATCCAATTTTGTTTTCCAGGCCCCTCTCAATACCCCCGTAACAGAAGATAGATTTGCAATTTTGACTGAAAAAATGCGGATTCCAGTTCCAATACTTCCAGGTGCATTATACATTTTGATGTTTGTACCCCCCCCCCCCCCACACTGTTTCCTTTATAAAAAATAAAAAATATATCTTAGGAAATTTGACTCTCAGTCGATTTTTTACTACTTTATGCGACATTAAGAGAAAATGAAGCGAAGAAATCTCTTTTTATCATTTATATAATTATTATTGTCTTTTTTTCAACTCATTCACGCAAAAGTGATCATTTGAATTATATCATAAATATCTTTTTAATTACAAATGATAAAGTTTTTAATCGTTTAAAGGTTATCCGTTTAATAACCACGGTAATTACGTGGTTAGACTTGGTCACGTGGTTAAGTGGTTGGGTGAGCAAGCGGAGGCCTTGGGGGTGGAAGTATACCCAGGGTGTGCTGCCACTGAGGTACTTACCCCCCTTCCTTCTATTTTTGTACATATTCTACTTTTTTATAGATGTTTATATACATTTCTAATGCTGGTCAAATGTAATTACATTTAATATTGCGATGAAGAGCCACTAAGAAACGTTTGCTAAATGTGCCCAAATATAGTCTCCAGTTTTTATAATTAAAAATATAATAAATTTAAACGTTTGACTGTCATTTGAAATCTATATCTCTCAGACGTTTCTGCTGCGTTAGCGCCTTGCTAAAGAGTGCAGCAAGTTTTCTAAATATTACACTCGAGAGAACTCGATCCTGTGAACCTTTAGTTCTAAGTCCAGCATTCTACCGCTTCACCAACAAGCTTTGAATTAGAAACAAATGAATGATTTAATTTGACCCTTATACTTTTATGTGTTGTGTAGATTCTGTACAGAGAAGATGGTAGCGTGAAAGGAATCGCTACAAATGACGTCGGCATTCAAAAAGATGGCGCTCCTAAGGTGGATGTTATAGATTGTAAACTTTAAATTCTTTCTTTTATTTCAACTTTTCTTTTATTAAGTGTAAGAATAAAGTTGACTTACCCTAACCCTACTAAGTTAGCGTTTAAGAAATCAGCAGTCATTCACTTAGGTTGTTAACTCCGCAATTCGTCTAAGAAATTGACCTTAATTAGAGATACATCTTTGTTAATACTTATCATTATAAAAAATCATGTAATAAATATATTGTCTGTGTGTTTAATCAATTTTATTTCATAGCACGTGTTATGAAATATTTGAATAATTCAATTTATTTATAATTAAATTTAAACACCGCAGGATACATTTCAACGTGGCATGGAACTGCATGCCAAATGTACCATATTTGCCGAGGGTTGCCATGGCAGCCTTGCCAAACAACTCTACCGTAAGTTTGGCTTGAGAGAGAAATGTGAGCCACAATCTTACGGCATTGGCTTCAAGGAATTATGGGAAATAGATCCAGCCAATCACAGACCAGGGAGGGTGGAGCATACCGTTGGGTGGCCTCTGGTTGGTAGTCTCTTTCTCTTAAATATATTACGCAAAAAAATTTAAGTTTTTTAAATGATTATTTCTCCATTGGAATTATTTGTTTTATTTTTGTTTTTATATTGTATTTTGGTTGTGATTTAAAGGTGTTTTTATAGATAATACGTTTTTATTCAGTGCTGTTGTGTTCATCACATTGCATAGTTTTTATTCAGTGCTGTTGTGTTCATCACATTGCATAGTTTTGTTTGAATGATTGATTGTTTTTTGATTAACTGACTGACTGACTGATTGATTGATTTATTGCGTACCTGTTTGCATGCCGCTCTGTCTGCCTGTCTGTCTGTCTGTCTACCTACTTGATGTCTGTCTGTTTGTCTGCCTGTTTGTCTGTCTGTCTGTCTGTCTGTCTACCTACTTGATGTTTGTTTGTCTGTCTGTCAGTCTGCATGAATGTTTTGTATCTTATTGGGTTAATTATTCTGTTCTAACTTGTTTTTCGTACACTGGTAATTTTAAAATAAAATAAATTTTATGATTTTATTTGTTGTGATATTTTAGGATCATTTGACCTATGGGGGGTCGTTTTTGTATCACCTGGGGGGCGACCTACCCAGGGTGGCTGTAGGGTTTGTGGTCAGTTATATTTAGGATTTCAGGATTTTTTTGATTATTTATAAAAACATTTATATTTATTGTATGTTTAATATATTTATGAGAATTTAATGCATTTTCTGTAATTAGCTGCTATATTTAATACAAATCTCTGATTGGCTGATTTATTTAATACAACGTCTCTGATTGACCGAATTATTTAGTACAACGTCTCTGATTGGCTGAATTATTTAGTGCAACGTCTTTGATTAGCTGAATTATTTAGTACAACGCCTCTGTGACTGGCTGAGTTATTTAATACAACATCTCTGATTGGTTGATCTATTTAATACATCATCTCTGATTGGTTGTAGGTAGGTTTAGACTATCAGAACACTTACATCAGTCCATTCAGAGAGTTCCAAAGATTCAAACATCACCCCAGTGTTGAGCCGGTGTTACGAGGGGGCACAAGGATTGGATATGGGGCCCGGGCACTCAATGAGGGAGGGGTGCAGGTCAGTGCCCCATCATAGTTTTTATGGATAGTTTTTCTTTGTAAATAAATTTAATAGAAATGTCAATGTTTTAAAGTTTGATTCCAGGGGGGGGCCTTTTTAACTAAAATACAAAATTTTATCTGAGATTCTGGTTTAAAAGATTTCATTAATAAAGTCATCTCCAGTTACTAAGCCATTTTGAGTTTTTCATATTTTTGTCGTTTATTTTAGTCCTTGCCCCGGCTTACATTCCCCGGTGGTTGTCTGATCGGCTGCAGTCCTGGTTTTATGAACGTGGCAAAGATAAAGGGAACTCATGGAGCCATGAAGAGCGGCATGATAGCCGCCGAAGCCGTCTTTGATTCTCTCTCTCATTCAACAGCAGGGGAGGGTGAGTAAAGGGAAGGGGAGGAGGGGGTTTTGTTTATTTAAAGTTAAAGATTATTGTACATTTAAAGTGTTAGTAATATTTGAGTAGATGGATTTAGTTTTACAGCCATTTATTAAAAGTATTTTTGTAAGGTTTATAAGTTTTATTAAAAGTAATTCTAAATTTAATATTTTAATTAATTAATTAAGATTATTAAATTAATAATTATCAATAATTATGTTTATTTTGTTATGAATGAAGCGATAAACCCGTCACAATATGACGCAAGACTTAGAGAGTCTTGGCTCTGGAAGGAACTTTACAAAACAAGAAATATTCGCCCTGCGTTTAATACCCCCCTTGGGTTCTACGGGGGGTTGCTTTACACGGGGTCTGTATGGTGGGTGCTACAGGGGCATGAGCCCTGGACGTTTAGACATCATTCACCAAAGAGTCAGCATTCAGTTTTATATTCAGTTTTGTATTCAGTTTTATATTCGGTTTTATATTCAGTTTTGTATTTAGTTTGTATTCAGTGTAAATTAGAATTGTAACTAGATTGTGGCAGCTGGTGTGATGAATCATTTTTATGTTTTTATTTATTTCTATTTTCATTCATTTTTTTAGTTTAAATTATATTCATTTCACAAATTAAATAATTTCAGCCATGGGTGATTTTGCCCTCCTTAAGCCTGCGTCAGAATGCAAGTCCATAGACTACCCTAAACCTGATGGTAAAGTCAGTTTTGACCTTTTGACCTCAGTGTCGCTAACAGGAACCAATCACGATAGCGATCAGCCGGCCCATTTAACGCTATTGGATGATAGCATTCCAGTGTCGCGTAATCTAGCGCTGTATGACGGACCAGAGGCGCGGTTCTGTCCTGCCGGTCGGTTCATTTGATTCTAATCCTTTGAGATTCAATGTTCTCTTTATAATTTAGTTTTATTTTGTGAATATTTAAAGTAAAGTGTAAATTATTTATCGTAAGAATCTTTATTTATTGAATTAATATTGTTTGTTTGTTGCATCATTCCTAAAGACAGATTATTATATGTTGCTTTCTAAGAATCAACTGCTTTAATCTTATTATTGTTGACAACATGCAACTAAATAACCATTTAGTGCTGATGTGACATTAAGTAACAATTGTTTTACCTGTTTATCTCAGGCGTTTATGAGTTTATCGATACCGAAGATAGCGTTGGTAAGAGACTTCAGATAAACGCTCAGAACTGTATCCATTGTAAGACATGCGACATTAAAGATCCAAGTCAGAATATAAACTGGGTCACGCCCCAAGGGGGGGAGGGGCCTGCATACGATGGGATGTAAAGTTTTTATTTGACAGGGGGGGGGGAGGTGCATTACAACAAGGAGCTTAACGTCCATTCTACTTAATTTTAGAAATGAGTATATGTATTTAATTATTTAGTGTATATTCATTGCAAAAGGACTTGCGTATAAATTTAAACAAAAATCATCAAACGATGATTTTTGTTTCGCTGCTAAAGTTTATCATTAGCTGCTAAAATTTTGATGATGTTTCTTTTATATACATGTATAAAAAGTATTATATAGATGTTAGAGACAAAGTGGCTAGTGCGTTGACTCAGGTTGAAGGTGTCACAGGTTTGAGTCCAAGTGTGATTTATCATACGCAATATTTGAATGGATAGCATCATCTATTTTCTTGATTAATGTCACATCAGCATGAATTGACTTTCTGTAGTTTGATGATTGGTTGACTTGTTTAGCAGTTGGCTTAATTTAACATTTTCTATGTCTTAGACATTCATTCTACTTGACATTCAATTATAATTTCTTTTAATCATAGACAGAGATTAAATATAGAATCAGTTTTATTTTAGAATTAATACAATAAGCTAAGATAGCTTAGATAGGTATTGACTGTGGGCACAGTATTGAGTTTAAGGGCATTCTAAAACATTTCATTTGAAATGTCTTTGAAATGTGTTTAAAATGTATTTCCTTGAGAAAATTTCCTTTTGTCTAACTTTATATAGACTTTCACTGTTAGTAAAAAATTATTTATTGTTAATAAAGTCATATGTTCACTCATCGCTTGGATTTTGCACACCCTCTACACACTTGTAGCAATTTTATGCTGATGTGACGCTAAACAACAAAGAAACAAAAACATGATTACAGACAACAATTGAACTGTTACAGTTCATATTATGAAATTGATAATATTCAATTAATTACATCATATAACAGTATTATTTAAGCGTTTTCACTTCAAATTTAAGCTGATATTGTTCAAAGAACTTCTACTGTAACTTCATGCATTTAATTGACATTTTTATCAACTTTTTATTAATTAATATTTTTAATTAATTTTAATTTGAATTAATAATTTTATTAATTAATATTTTTATCATTTTATCAGTTAACTTACTTTATTCGGCAAGTTTTACATTTTTATTTGAATTGCTCTTATAAAAGGTGCAATGTTTTATAAATTTTAAACAATAAATTAAATTAATAAAGGTTGGAATATTGATAGTTTAAAAATGTGTAAAATTCGTTTTGGAAACTTTCAAGTTTATTTCAATGTAAAGTTAAGTTCTTTTATGATTAACTATTGTAATTAGTTAATATTATTTAGTTTAGTTATGTAATTAAGCTAACAAGAACTTACTAGTGACATTAACTCGTTTAAACATTATAATTATGAAACTAATCTATTTTTATTATTCATTTTTGAATTTATAATCATGTTGTAAACTTTGTTGCAATTTCTTTATTTTTATCCAGTGATATAATTATCTTAAAATGGGGGGGGGGGGGGGGGGGGGGGGGGGGGGGGGGGGGGGGGG
>JAQIXG010002063.1:0-18979 GCA_034700105.1 Oconnorella tubifera | reverse complement strand
TCAATATTTCAACTATATTACTAATATTTCATCCAATTTGAGTAGCCTTGATTCAATGGTACCATTGAGAACCCTTGCATCTATCTTAATAGTTTGATTATATCGAGTTACAGACAGACAGACAGACAAACTTAGCCAATTATTATATTAGATGTTAAAAATTTCAAGCTTAAGGTTACGTTTAAGGTTTGGATTACTGTATTATATAAACAATATCTCAAACACAACTATCAATAAAACGTCGTACTAAAGGGTACAGCTAGTTAGAGAATATAATGAACTATCTGGGATTCGAACCTGGACCTAATGATTAAAACAAGAAAACCATTTCCAAATCTCTCACCTGATGCAAAGCCGTCAGTCCGTCTACATTAGCCGTGTTGATATCAGCTGATGGCTTCCCCAACAGCCGAACAACTTCCTCCGTATCCCCGCTCGAACAAGCGGCAAGAAAAACGCAGCCGTCTTGGAACTTAACTCGAGCCGACGGCTTGCAAGCGGCTGAAGCCTTGTTAGTGTCCGAGGAGTCCCATCGTCTCAGTTGCTCTTCCCTCCTCCAGAGGGCATTCTTTGACTCCCCCAGCCCCCCGTCGTCTGTAGTCATTTTAGACAAAACTTCCCCTTTAAGATTATTTTAAATTTTCGATTTTAACGAAGAAGTAAATCCATGACACGTAAACGAAAAATTTAATCGAAATTTCCTGCAATTGTTTAAAATGTTTTAATTTTATAATCCTCGCGATTATTTTGAAATAATTGGACGGATGAAATCCAAAGGATTGTACAATGTGTAAACAGTTTGTACAAAAGTGTATTTATCCGATAGAGTAATAAGTGTAACCTGTATATTTACACAGATAAAATCTTGTTCAAATAATACATACATTTTATACATACTAATCTTGAAATAAATACAATGATCATTAGTAATGCGCGATTGAAAAAACAAATAGTATTTCACATCTTTGACTATACTTTTAGTCAAAAACAGTCAATGTACTATAAGGTACACAACTGTAAGACCTCCACCAATGCGCATAATAACCACCGCTATATTTCTTATCAAACTAATCGAGGGAAGTGGGCGGAGCTTAAAAAATATCCTTAAACATTAGGCCCACTAAGCAATAGATTACAAATAAACTTATATATTAAATTGAACACTATAATAAACATATATTTAACATTGAAATCTGTTGTTTTTAGCATTAAAACAAACAATTTGCACTTTATAATCCCTGCCTTTATTCAATTCTATCTCCTTCTCTCTGATCACAACAAGGGAATGGGCGTGGCCAATTGATCAAGGCCTAGTGGGCGGAGCTTAAACTTTCTCCTATTAAATGTACTGGCTCTGTCTCTTGTACAGAACAAGTGCGAGTAGATATATAAGATAGAATTGTAGAGGAAAATAGAGGCGTGGTTTATGTACTAATGCTATTACAGTATGATATTAAAGGTTTTATTCAAGGTCGGTGGTTTTATTGCTAATCGCTAGCTACAAACCCGTCAAGATGACGGGTTTGTAATTAATAACTAGCTATAAACCCGTCAAGATGACGGGTTTGTAATTAATAGCTAGCTATAAACCCGTCAAGATAACGGGTTTATAATTAATAGCTAGCTATAAACCCGTCAAGATGACGGGTTTGTAATTAATAGCTAGCTATAAACCCGTCAAGATGACGGGTTTTCATGAATTAAGTATATTTAAACAGCGCAGCAGTTCAAAGTTAATAAAGTTTTTTTATAAGTAATTGTAGGCTTATATAGCTCTAAACGGGTAATTTGTAGGGATGTAATACATCATCACAAAATTACGTGCATAATTCATACAAAAGTACATAATTACATTATTAACTTCTTTGTAATTAAATGATAGATTTGCGGTGGAAAATTAATTATGTTAAATTATTGAATCTTGGAAAGATGCTGGCTTCAATTTTCTTTTATCTTCGATTCGGAATTGCCTGATTTCGGATAACGT
Organism: Oconnorella tubifera; assembly: GCA_034700105.1. Lineage (NCBI taxonomy): Eukaryota > Metazoa > Annelida > Clitellata > Enchytraeida > Enchytraeidae > Oconnorella > Oconnorella tubifera. The sequence goes on along the minus strand of JAQIXG010002063.1, from coordinate 16,992 downwards.
ATTATAGTGCATCTAAAACAGACCTACACTGCTATTTCTTTCTAATTATAATTTATAAACAGTCAGGGTGCCAAACGGTTCCTTAACTGTTGTAGGCCTGTTAGTGTATTAACTGTATTTTCTTAAAGTAAAGACTCTTTTATTAAAAATTATATTATTAGTTTTTAATTAGCACATTATAATATAGTAGTGTAGTATAATTTTAAAATAATATACTATAAATGTGCAGTACTCTATCTAATATCTATATAATTCATTTAACCAGTGTATGCCATAGTTTGTATGGACTTCACACTTACCTACACTACTACATATCCGATAGTTACCAGTGATAATTATAATTACATCAATTTATAATATTTGCATCAGGCATCGAGCATAATTATTTGTTTCCTATTAAATATATGATATTTCTGAGATACAACGGCACTATATGATTTCTAATTTAATTAAATCAATATCTTAAATATTAGATAGTTTTAATAGATAATGGAAAGTGTACAAAATTAAATACAATAATTAAAATTGGATCAGGTTAAAGGTGGGCAAAACGCCAATATATATAGAGAGTGGCATGGATAATATACATTTTTCATAATCTAAACATACACCAGGCACAGCCGGGTGATAATTCAAATAATCTTAAAATTAAGTAACAATAATAAATAACTTTTTAATGTAAATTGTCCTTCAATATACACACTATAAACACAGCTTATAGTGAACCATATCATTCCAATTAGACGATCCAGTCTTATCCATAGTAGATATGCCTTAATAACATAGGCCGGCTATATATATTGCTATCCAACTACTAAAAAAGAAAATCTATCTTTCACTTTTTCTTTAATAGAATAAGAAATTCCCTTCTCTTTAGAACCCCATTAACCCCTTATCTTAAAAGGAGAGATTAAAGTGAAAACAGTAGCGCAGGAATGGGGAGGTTGTGGAGGTTATAACCAAAAAGTAAATGCTAACCTAAAAAAAGTCAGCACTTACATTTTTCGAAACCCCACCCCCTTCTCCCCATAGTGAATTGGTGGCTAAGCCGATGGTAAAATCAATCCCTAAATGCGAAATAATAAAAACAATAACGATCTCTTTCAAATATTCATACATCCGAGCAATATACAAATCACAGAAATACTCTCATTCTCCCACATCATTCTTTTTTGCTAAAGAATTTAATTCTTTCCCTCAACAGAATTCTCTTAAATGGGCCCGCGTTAGAAGATCCCTGTTTTCCCTTATTACTTTCCCCGGACTCTACCGTCATTGGAATTACCGGGGAAGTCCCTTTAGTCTGCGACACTGCCTTGGCGGAAGTTACCATTCCATTATTCTGCCTCGATTCGTTTACCTTAATGCACCACTCCGGAGTATTTTCAGTCGTTGTTCGAGATTTATTCGCCGAGATCATCTTTGTCATGTTGAAGACGTGATTGTTTCCGTGTTCATTATTCTTCCGGCAGCGTTTCTGATGATCCGCGTGATCCACACGGGATGGAATGGTGGACCGAAGTATTTCTTCGTCCCGGTTTGTGGAATTATTTGAATTCCGCTTCGCTTCTCCGTTTTCTGCAATTCGGTTAGGCTCGATGGATTGGTTTTTAGGCTCGCAAAGTTGTTTTTTATTGAAAGAGCTGAAAATTTTTCCATTGCTCTGTGGAAGAAATTCACTGGGTTTACTGTGTTCAATTACATCAGAGCGCATTGGATCCAATCTGGGCACAGCAGGATTTAATCGTTGTGAATTTTGGGCATTGGATAAATCAGTCGTTTTAACTGCATTGAAAACACAAGTTGACCTATCACAATTTACATTATTCTGATCACCAGTTTTATGAACTTTTTGGGAGTCCACTTTTGCTGAAAGAAGATTGGTTTTATGAGGAAATACGTTATTTAGTTTATCAATTGTATTGCTGGAAGGAAGTTGTTTTACGTCTCGGTGATTTTGCGAGTTTGGGGCCAGTTTCGCAGGAAGGGTATGGTTCGGTGAGTTTTGGATAAAGTTGTTGGGTTGCTTCATGCTGAGGTCCCATCCACCGTGGCGACCGAGAGATCGATTGAAGTACTGAGCACGTTTAATACTGTCAAATAATTGAAAGTACACTTATTTGCAATGAGTAAAATTAATTACTTACATTGAGAAGAATTTATTTTATTTATATATTTTATTTATAAAACATTGCAAGGTATATAACATCTCAAAGAAATATATAACTACTGTGAACATATAGATAAAGATCTAAAAAATATAAAAATATATCATTGAAGTATTGGCTCCAAATATTTTATTTACAATAAATTGAAAATAAATTAGGCTTTAACGATTAAATCATAAAAGGACAATAGACAGCATCGCCGAATTCAAAAATTGGTATTAAAGAGGTTTTTAGAGAAGATTATCTTTTGAATCAATGATGATAAAATAACTCTACAGGCAATTAGATAATGAAATAACAAAAATAAAAACTGATACAATAAATAATAAAGAGTGAAAGAGTGAAAGAGAAAAAGAGTGGGGATTATAAGCGATTACCCGCTCAGTGACTCCATATCAGCGCCCATTCTTCTCAGAGCAATAATCGCGTTGACAGCTTTCTGTTTGAAATAACAGAATAAATGAACAAATAGATAGAAAATTTTAGATAAAGTTTCATGTATGAAACCTGCTGTATATGATACACTGGATAATGATACTGTACATATAGTGACATTCAAAACACTTCTAAAAAATTATACAAACAGCAAGACCTGTAATATTAGATACTTTTATTTTATAGCTAGTTCTCATAACCAAAATAATTTTCACAAGCACTTTGATGTATTAAAATTAAAGTGCTAAAAGAAATTTTAATTATAATTTAGCATTGTTAACATCTGAAAAATGCGCGGTTTTAAAATCAAATTTAATTGCGTAGGTTTAGAAGTATAATACAGTAACATACCATCCATTTTCTTCTGTAAACGAGATGCTTAAGACGTCTCTTTGATTGCTCCAAGCTAGGGCTGGGAGGGGGAGAGGGCTTCTATCATAAAACATACAAACACTAAACTTATTAAACTATTATAAATCACATTCTCAGATTTTATAGATTTTATAATCTAACTGACCCTTTCATAGTTCAATCAATTTAGAATTATTCAATTTATATTTGTTCAATTTAGAGTAAACACTGTCAGTAGATACTGTAGTATAGATACTTGTGTAGATACTTTTTTGAAAGCAAATTAATTATAAGTTCAAAATTGAAAATGTCAAAATTAAGTGGCTCAACTATTATCAAATGTAGATATCATTTTGCTTCAATGAATTTCATAAACAACGTCTAAATTGTATAGCCTATAATTCAATTGAAATGTATAAACCACATTTGTAAGCTTACCTTTAACCAAGCATTACTTAGACACTGCGCTGCTGTTAATCGTTTTCTGAAAATAAATAAGATACAAAATCTATTATTTATTGCCTTTTATTGTTTTCATTTATTCTTCTGTATTAATTTTCTTATAAATCCACAAAATACTACAGCACTGAATAAAAATAATATCAACGTTTCACTAAGAGACCAGAATATATGATTGCACTTTTAATATTAAATATTCTAAATTTAGGTCTATGTGATCGCACTTTTAATACATTCAATATTCTAAATTTAAGCCTATCCGAGTAACAAACAATTTCGCTAACTTTTTATTGGATACGAGCAGCTTTGAGATGAAGTCTTTTGCGATCTGCGTCACTTTGTCAAACTCTGAGGGATCGAAGTCATACTTGCCAACACTTACATTACTTAGAGTTTCCGTGTCATTCTGACCCATAAACGGAGACAGTCCAGATAATCTAAACAACATAATAAACCACAGAAATAGATTACGGAACTAAAATTATAATCTTAAATTATGATGTTAGTTATATTATAAAATAATTCTATTATATTTATTTTTTAATAATTAATTTCTTTTTATGTTAGTGGTATAATGAAAATAATAGTAGGACTGAGAAAAAAATGAAAAAAAGTTATAATTATATAGTGCGCTGTTAATTTCTTTACAAGTTAGAATTTTGAATAGTTTTTTCAAATTATATTTTATGTAAGCTTAACATTAGTTAAAGACATTTACTACAAAACAGCAGTCAAATTAAGAAAAGAATTTTCAACGAAGTTAAAATACAGGAATGAAAAGAAACAATAAAAGAAGTGAATTCTAAAATCATTCTGTAATAAATATTTGTAATTAAAACACTTATTATATATATATACCATTCCAAATACATTTCTTCTGATTATTACTATTAAACTTGAAATAATAGGAAATCCAAACTTACAGCACATAAGCCATAACACCAATGCTCCACATATCCGTAGAGAAATCTATGGGATCATACAGAACGACCTCTGGAGCCATGAACTCTGGCGTACCATACATCACCCGATTGTCCTTCTTGGGATCAAACTCTCTCGCCAGACCAAAGTCGATGATCTTGACGCGATTGCCAGTTTTTGTTAAACAAAGGATGTTCTCAGGCTGCAAAATATTTAACACATTTTCTACTTTATGCTGCTAATGTAATAGTGTGATATTATCAAAATGATTTCGATTTATCTGTGACGTAATTTTATGCCCGGATTATATTTGGATGAAATTTATATTCATCTCGTATTTTATAATGAATTTTTTTTTATCAAGTTTATATTCATCTTGAATTTGATAATTTATTTTATTTTTGATATTTGTACCTGGTTGTAGTTTGACACATTCTGTAATTACGTTACTAATCGAAACAATAATTCTTTACTAATCTAATTAATAATATAATTAAGTAATCGATATTATATAGTTATACTTTTATTATTATAAATAATTTGTCATAATCCTGAAACATAATTATCTAAAATAATTCTATGAAATAGTCCCCAATTTCTTGAATATATTCTTGATCCCCTACTGTAATATCTCAATACATATAAAAATATCTAACTTGTATCCAAAAATAAATTCTGTACTAAGCCTGTAGTAATATCTGTACTAATATCTGTATTATGCCTACGCGAATACCTAAAGAGTCTGAATTAGACATTCAGACAAATTATAAAAATTCCAAATCCACTTTTATATCTTCAGTCCCAGCAGATAATCTAATTTTTTTATATCAACTGTAATTAAGGTTAACATTTTATCATTGTTTTCTTAATAAATTCACCATTTCTAATCTTACAGGAATTTAAAGTTTCTGCATTGGATGAATTTTTGTCTAAATGGTTCGAGTGTTGAAAGGAATGTCAATATATCCTAACACAATCTCAATCCATCGATAAGAAATATTATGAAACGTCTTGAGAAAGATTGAATCCTAGGAGGCAAGGGAAACAATTACTCTCCCCCCCCAATTTATGACAATTTTTAACAAATATCAACACACAGTAATGCTTGAGATACATTGAATTGCACCGATAAATAAAATAAGATTGTCAATTTTTTTCTGGGAATTCGCCACCAGATAAAACTAAAACTGAATAGATCCCTGACTGTATGAAACTTTTCTAAATATAAATTTATTTGGACAGACACGCTGATAAGAAGATATTTTATAATTGTAATTTGATTGATTTGCATCAGTTTTATCAATTTAAGCATCTTTAGTTGTGATTAATTCGAGAAAACAATTGAAAATAATCAACGTTATTGATAAAGTTTGTGGAAATTAAGAAATATAGCAGATAAGAGATAATAAATAAGACATAATGCACTGATATACACTGTGAGATTCTGTAGATGAACTGTAGAAGTATATTGTTAGTAACAAAATTGTTAACTGTTTTTGATGTTTCATTGCAAAACAATAATACTTATGAATATGAACACAAAAAATTTACGGAAATTAAAGTTATACTACTAAATGAAAACTTCTATCTCTAATTAAGCAGGCAGTAAAAACTAGTTCTACGACCTCCCCACCCCCTACACTTTAGAAATCTCTATACCTACCTTAAGGTCGAGATGAATAATATTTCTGGAATGCATGTAATCGACCCCTTCACATATCTGTCTAATGAAACAGACGCACGCTTTCTCTGTCAGCAGAAAGTCATCACTGATGACTCTCTCGAACAGTTCACCACCATACACTCTACAACACAGAAGCAGTGTTCTTTTAGACCATGCATGTATATGACAATGTAATACTTAAATGAAATATTGTACAATAATGACTTAGGTCATTTTTGAGTCATATGCTTGTATATCAAGACTCATCAAAAGTAATAGATAACAATAGTGAAATTATACAGTAGACCGCATTGTTTCAGAAATTATGTATTTATACTATTAAAATGAATATAGAAATTGCAATTGAACAAAAAATCCTCTGTTCAGTAGTATTATGTATACATATAATTTTGTGTATGAAAAACCTATCATACAGTCAATATTTAACATGCATATAAGAGAAGGAATTTCATTGAACATTTTGGTCAGAATTTTAAAACAATGCACCAACCTTATTAAATGAATAATACAATAAACAACTGATAATAAAAGAACAAACTTAATATCTATATAGCTGTTTAAAAATTAGATCTATTGTCTGATTAATGTCACTCTTAATTCTTAGAAATAATGTCAATTTGTTACGTAATTCAATTTATAATCAACAACTGTATACATAAAACTATTTTTATTATTCATCCCATTATTTATATTCAATTTCTAATGCACAAAAGTTGAAATACTCAATCAGATTTTCATCAAAAATAACTGTAAACTGAAATTTGATTCAAGTAGTTTACCAAATAAAATACTTGAAACCATTGTCTGTATTTGACCAAATTGTACACTCAATAATTAAAAACAAAAACCCTTCTATACATTTAATCTAACATTATATCGTTATTCTTTCTTTCAAGGGAACAGTTTCCTACCATCGGATTAGAGCAGCAATGACAAGAAGAGATATGCCAAATGCAATTAATTGCTCGGCACATCCATAAATCCACTCCCTCACAATTCCTACACATCTTCTCAAACAGTTGCCCAACGTTTAATTTACAAGCAAAAATCTGGACCATGTTTACAAACGTACACTGCCTGGATATCTAAAAGTGTTTATTGTTTTTCACTGTAGGTCTCGAATTCTTGCAATTTCTTCCCTATGTATACCCGTCTAAAGTTACGCTGTAGGTTAAATAAAGCAATTTCCAGTTAGCCTTAATGCTGTATTTAAAAGCTAAATCATGAGGGAAGGAAAGCTCGTTCAATGCTGTTGATTAATGTAATTTGTAAAAGCAATTTATTACTAATACTAATTATTAAATCAGTGTGATACTAATATGAAACAGCAGTGTAAAACTAATACGTTGAATATATATATATTATTTATCATACAATGTATTATTTTGCTATTTAATCTGGCTAGATTGTTATTTTTAATATAAATCTTTCTTTTTATTTTATTCTAATTGCTTTTTAGACATTAGACTACTTAAAGCAAAGCCATATTGCAAAGTTATGCATTTTAACGCAAATAAATTTCTAGTTATCTTAATTAATTATGTCAATTCAATGTTTTTTTTACGATTTATGTCTTTCTAAAGTGTTCACTTAACTTTAATGTTTCAACCTAACTTTAATGTCTCAACTTTAAAAACTTACTTCCCTCAATTACAATTTGAAGCTAACGCCATTACGGTATGTCTAATTTTATGCCTTTCATCTTGTTTTCATGTTTTCACCCACGCAATATCTGTTGTGATTTAATGTATAACATAAATATAGCAAATGTTAGCTTTGAAACAACTGAAGAAAGATTCCAAACATCTGTGATTAGAAACGATTACGAATTAATACAGTTAATGCATCAGAGGTTAATATGAATTTTTATACCGCTGACAAATTCTAACAATAAATCATAAATAATTTTACAATATGATAATGAATCAGTCAATCGCGTCTGAAAGTTGCTGATTAAATATTACTATAGCCTATGTCGAGTTCCAAGGTTTTTCTTTTTATATTTTTGTATTTCTAGTATATTTTGCAGTTATTAATAAATATATTAGCTTTCAAATGCGATATATCAAATTATTCGATCAAAAAGATTATATCAAATTAAAGATACTATAATACTTTAATACAAATTCTTTTTAAAAAAAAGACACCATATTAATGATACTTAAAGACTATACATCGTTAGTTAGTCTCAGTTAGTTAATTTATTTTCAAACCAAATACAATATAAATTATATAATTAATTGTAGAAGTACAAATAAACTGTTTCAAAGGCTACTAGTAATATTAATAGTAATATCAATTTTTTATCAAATGATATTAAAGATACTAACGATATCAACTGAAATAAGCTAAGAGAAAACATACATTTCGAGCACAAGACACATTTTGAGCACAAGACACATTTCGAGCACACGACATATTTCGAGCACAAGATACATTACGAGCACAAGACACATTTTACACATTTCAGTATTAATATATGAACTTTTTATTCACTGTAAAGCAATCGGAAAAATGAAATAAATAAAACGCATAATTAATGATATCATATGAAACACCGATATAAAAGAACTAAAAACAAGAGAAAACTTACATCTCGAGCACAAGGCACATTTCTCGCTTGGCCTCGAACGCGCCATAAAGCATAACAAGTCTCTTATGATGTAGTTTTGTCATCATATTCACTTCGTGCTCCACATCTTTCTTGTCCTGGGGGCGGGGCGTCGCGATGAATTTCACAGCAAACTCACGATTTGTCGAAATCTCAACGCATCTCTTAACTTCACCAAACTTGCCTCTGTAATAAGAGGATAGATATTTATATATTGTAAAAAACCTATTTGTGATAAGGCGTATACCTTGTACAATTTTGATAAAGAACTAATTCAAAATCTGTCATTTTCTGCAAATGTAAGTCTACTTTATAAAAAGTTGTTTAAAAGTTTTTGCAAAGCCACGATTAACTGTTAGCTATAGGCCTGACTGTTAATTAGAGGTTTCTAATTAAACTGTATTATTATTATCATTTTGTATCAAGTTAAATTATCAAGATGTATTCTATATACCATTAGATCGGATGACTTTTTATAGCACTTATAGATTTCACGCTGTATTTGATCACATTAACAAAAATTATCAAGTTGCTCACATTTCAAACATGGCTGCTAAAACTTGTACATTTTTATCTTCTTAAAAGTAACAAATTATAAAAATTAAATCTTTGATCTTTATTTATAATTCTCTCAACGCGGTCTGAGAAAAAAAGAAAGTATAAACAAAATGATGCAAAGTGAATTTTTATACACAGTGTAAAAAAGTTGTTGAAAGTCGTGTGCGGCACACACAGAATAGCTATTATCAATTATCCAGGGTTAAAACCATTATGCAACTAAAGAGTCTATTAAATATATGTAAATTCAAATTTTTTAATAAAGAAATTATAACTGTAGAATCCAATAAAAAAATCCAATAGCTAAAAATTAAGTGACTATCGATCGAGAGGGGGCGGCACAGATCCACATAGAACTGGAGAATTAGGGTGCATGACCCCCAGTGATGCCCAAACTCTGCCCCTTAAACAACATTTGTGTCGTAATTAAAAACGATAGTAGATTTTTGTTTTGAATTTTCAAATAATCTGACGATTAGAGATCGTAATAAAATGTTCCTTTTCAAAAACAAAATAAGATTCTTGAGCAAAGTATAAATCTCACCTTCCCAGGAAGTCAATGACTTGAAACTCATCTTGTAATAGTTTGTCTTTTCTCAAAACTACATCTCGATTTTCAAACGGTAAGTCTTGTACATCTAAAACACAAAAAACACACTCTTTTAAACTTAAAATTCACATATTGTTTAATAAACTATTGAGTGCATATATCGCGGCAGAAATTTGTACAACAACAATTGTAATCATTACAGTTTCATGGAATCGAAAATGGTGTTTTTTTTCGCAATATCAGCTTTTAACAGGATTCCAGAAAAAAGTTTCGTAAGATAAACAATGGCAGCAGCTTTTAAGTTTACAGTAGCATAGACTACTAGCTCGGAGTTAAAGAACAGAACAAAGTTGGAGCAATCTGCATTATTTATCACTTCCTGCGAGACGTAATAATGAGCTTTGATGAAGCTGTTGGCTGCACTCGCCTTTTTATGCACCCAACTACAGCTTTTATCAAAGAGAAAATAAATCAGTGTTTCTATTGCCAGGTTTGATGTACCCCTCTGTCGGGTAATTTTAAGTTCTTAAAATTCGGGTAATTTTAAGATAAAGCTTATTAACAATCACAGTGGTAACATTCTGAAGAACTAATAATTAAAAGAAATTGGTAACACTATATCAACTTTTAATTAAAGAATTAAAGCGGAAACATTGCATCAACTTTGCTGAAAAGAAAAATGTATAGGCAGACAATCGAGCCAACACTGTACAACAATTTATCAGACAAATTAACGACTTCATTTAAAAATAAACCCGTCTATCGGTAATAAAGTTCGTTCCTCAACAATTCGATGCGAATTAGTTCAAAGTTTATGACATTTCGAGATCGGATTGACGTAAGAGAACCAGTGAAAATCTTTTGAATCTTGATCTTTACATTGAGTACAAACTACCGATATGTTTTTGTTTTTCCCTTTGTTACTCGCTACAGGTTTAAAGATTAAAAAAATAACTTCACAGGCATCTGTTTAAGAGGTATCTGTTTATGAATTACAATTATAATACGATACAAAATCAAATCCATAATCGAGATAAAAATCCAAAAATGCAAAACCCGTTTTTATCCGTTCGTTTTATTAAACCGTAAAAAATAAGCATGATTATAGTTATTAATTCAATGAAGCTCTTTGTTGATGATTTGTAATGTGCTCCCTTCGTTATAGAGACTGTAGTCACACGATTCATTTTTGTCTTATTTATTTTACTGCGTATTTATTTCTGTCTTTTTGATTGATTTAAAAAATAATAATATAAGATTTAAATTGGATTCCTGGTTATTTTGAAATTATAACCATATGACGCATATTTTACAATATTGATCACCCAACTTCTGAAGTAAAACAATAATTCACTGCTCCAAATAAACAAATTACGATATATTATTAAATAAATAATAAATCAATACTTTTATTTCTATAACCCTATTTCTAGCACGACTAAAACATTCAAATTCGTAACAACTGAGTGACATGCAACCAAACAAATGATAACCTTAAATCTGTTTTTACTTCACTCTACTATTAATATCCCAACTTGACTCTATACCTTAAAAACAAAACTCTACAAAACTAAGCAACTTCTAGAGAACTTAAGCTATAATATTATCTCAATTTAATATCGAGAAGTATTTCAGGACGCAGGCTCCAAAGTTTCCTGTCTGATAAAGAAATAATGCGAGTCCTTGAATAGCTATTGCCAGACCTAAACACATGGCAGCCGGTTAAGAACGTTTTATACTTCATCTCTGGAGAATAGTTTAGTTGCACGGATGCTGAAAATTTAAATTTAAAGCACTCCTCCTCCTTCTTGATTGACTCTAATAAAATGAAGACCAGACGAAATTAAAGGAAATTCACTCATTCCAGGATATCTATATAAATATACCTTGTTCTGTTCTTTTCTGTGTAGTTTTTATTCTCTATTTTGTACTTAAATCTGTCATTTTCTTTCTATCTTTCTTTCTTCCTACTTCCATTTTTCCTTCCTACATTCGCCCTCTATATATAACTTATCCGTTTTTGTATGTTTTTGTTTCTTTGTTATACTTTCTTTATTTTATCATTTTTATGTTTGTTACTCAATCCTTTCACTATAGTAATTCAGTCACATTCTGTTCATTATATAATATAGTCTGTATACTTGCATTATCTGCACTGTGTATCTTTATCTGTCATCTATTTATTTATATTCTCTAGCTTCGCCTTTCTTTCTGTTTATTTTATTTTACTTCTATTTTTTAATCTTCCAATAAGTATCATCGTATCAACATAAATTATGTACTTATACTGGTCTCATCACCCATCAGTGCTGTATTTTTACAAATATAACCCGCACGCCTGTATAACCCGCGGATTATACGGTAAATTCGTTACCCAAACTCTAACCCGGGACCCTTAACTTTCAAATCAGCCGCTCTGACAACTGCGCCATAACTCTCCGAACAAAATCCAACTCATCGTTCACCCCTGTATGACATCAACCATCATACTGCCCCCTTAACACACTGCCAGCAATTTTCGACGATTTAGTTTAAAATTTCTCTTAATAAAAACTTAATAAATTATTGAGATTCCGACTTTGTTTTCGTGCACCCGTTCAACCCAATTCATTTCGCATATCGAGAAATTGCTGGCTCTAGTCCAGATAGCATCGTTACACACAAATTCTGTATTAGCTTATTATAATTGCTTTTGATATCAAATCGGAGTCAAATTCTGTTCGTAAATCAAGCAGAAAATAGCATAAGTTATTGATCACGCAAATAGCTATTTACTAATTTATAAAATCGACTTTGATTTAATAATCTATCTCAGAATACTGGTGCAAAAAACAACCAATCGAAAAAATTAAGTATATATACATTTCTCTGTATAAATCTTCAAAGATAAAGTTTTTTAAAAACTTAGAAAAAGTTGCGACTGATGTTAATAAAATTGTTCAAAAAACTGTGTTCGTAATTATTCTATTTTATTATACAGGGACTCGTACATTTTAATTTTTAGTTATTATATAACAAAATAATGAGCTGAAAAGTAAGGGCGAGGGGGGGGGACAAGTTATCGCCATAAATAAAACCCACTGCAAGCATTAATTGAATATTTAAATAACTATCTGTATTATTATTGCCCTAATTATATTCATACTTTAAAAATTGACAACAGTATTAAATTTGAGAGACAAGAAATATTAGTATTAAACGAGAAGTCTATGTATATTATAGCGTTTTCCTATGCTGCTGAAAAACTCTTTCTATGTTATTTCTTAGCTTTATTTCTACGCTGTTTCTATGCTATTTCTTAACGCTTTTTTACGTTGTTTTATGCATTTCTTAGGTCTGTTTCTATGCTGTTTCTGACGCTGTTTCTATGTTATTACTCGTCGATTAGACAAGCATGATAGACTGCTCTCTCTCTCACCTACATTTTCACTACATCAAAACATATCAAGATATGTTCCGTTCTCTCCCAGTTACTCGATTATGCATCGATTAGTTTTATCAAAGAGCGAAAGCATATCAATCAAAATAAGTCCATCAAGTTTTGCATTCAAAATATTGCTTAATGCCTAAAATTGAATGTTTTTTTAATCTACGTAAATATCGCCATATTTCATGAATATAATGAAATAATTTGTTACTAGTGACTAATATTAGTCACTAGTAACTAATATCACCATTATCACTAATAGCAGTCATTTTTAAGAAATATAAAAACAAATTATAATATACACCAATTTTAATGAATGCAGTGACATAATTCGAATCTATATCTGAAATGCTAAATGAGAATAATAAAAGATTTTTTATTCACGCTTAAATATTCAAATTTTAGAGATTATAAGTTTATGCTCGAAAATATTTTATTAATGTCATCGACGTTATCTTTTCATAGCAATAATTATTTTACATTTTTGATAACAATGTTATTATCTTGATGAGCAAGATATACCAGCAACAAAACAATCCTAACGTTTTAGCGAAAGTAAAAATCATTGATAAACGAAAATAATAATAAAAACCTTCAACCTATTATCTACAACCTGTACAAAAAATACATGTTTACGTTAATGCTTTCTCGCTCATTATATAACTTTTAAACACCTTTCAAAGTTCATTTTCATCATCACTTGAGTGCAATCATTATTAATAGGCTTCTGCAGATCCTGTTTACTATTGCAGAGTCGGCCGCAGGATATCAAAGGAAAATTTATAGCATCCAGACGAGATATATTTTGTGAAGACTTCCTTCCTTCCTTAATTCCTCCTCTATATATTTATTTTCATCAGTTAAAACCGAATTCAAAGCAATCGCGTTTAACCTTCTGCTTAAAACGTGCAGTGTATACCAAAACAGCAATCTCAAAATCAACAATTTCACCACATTTTGTCAAATATGATATGACTGCTCGAAAAAATCTGACAAAATTATTATACGAAAAAGCATTGAAATATAAAACGTATCGAACAATCTGTTAGCGCAAATGTAACTTATCTTGGTTTACACTCAAATTCAATATTTTCAAGCATATTCAGTGATGTTTAAAATGGCCTTTCTGTTTATAATCTGGCGATAAAAAGTTGCTAACTCTCAAATTCAGAAGTTAGTCAAAGCCCGTTCGAAATTTGATCAGAGCACTGGACTCAAGCTGAACAGTTCCAGATTCGAATCCCGGATCCAGAACTGTAAATTAAACTAACAAAAAAGACGATCCTACCCTCGATACAGCATAATTAACGTCTACGATCAGATGAACTCTTTCCTAGCCTCTCAGCTACCACCGGCCCCTTATCAATAATTGACTCTATGCAATATGTAATAGCTGATATACTGAGAAACAAGTTTTTCCCGGCGATAAAGCGACGTAGCGAATCGTCGCGGAGTATGCGAAGAATGCATCGCCGCTTGCGGGACGCAACGCATTAGCATCGCCGCGCCGCACGGCATCGCAGCGCCGCACGCAATCACGTCTCAACAACACTTCTACGGATTAAAAGCGAGAGAGACAGACTGGCAGGTAGGCAGGCAGACAGAAAGGCGGACGTATAAACAGACAGACAATTGGAAGAAAGATTTTAGGCGAAAGTGTAATCAGATTGAGGCTGAAATAATATCAGATGCTACTTCATCGAAGGTCAATGATGGTTTTTTATACAAATTAGTTCGTTTTTCATAATATTCAGGGAATGTCAAGTGTGACAGGGATATATCAAATCTGTAAACTTTGTGTAAAGATTAACAATAAATTCGACACATCGTATTAATCTATAAATATAAACAACACATTAATTTGAATTGAAGAATAAAGAATAAATAGGATTGAATAATTTTAATAGTTTTCACAGCACAAATATAAAATAGATTTCTATTAGTGCTGTGAAAATATTTTTATACTAATAAAATTGTTATATTTTAATAACAGTGATTTCAATATAATATTGTGTACGCCTTATTGAGCAGGCCTAGATATAAAATAATATTAATGTGAATAAAGAAAACAGTATTTCAATAGCAAATCTCTGTTGATCATATTTAAGCATAACATCTATGAGGGGGTCTTAATAAAGGGGAGGATAAAAGATAGCCTAAAAGTGATAATACAAATGGAAAATAATCTGCATCCTATAAAATGAACACAAAATATTTAATATAGCAATCATTATGTCATTAAAATCTTCAAAAACTGAAATTAATTAAGTGAATTAATTACTTAAGCATTTAAAAAAACATAAAATAAATAAATTAACCTACCGACGTCCGGTTCATCTTCATCTACTACAATCCTCGTACTCATTATATTAAATGATAATTTCTCTAGAGCCTCTCACTCAAAACTGCATTTTAATCCAAACAATAACATTCGTAAAACTCTTCACCTACTCGGTTCATGACTGTACTTTTTGGAATAAAAGTTCACTGCTGCTTGCACTGAGTGATTATGACTGTATTCAGCAGCGAAGGCTGTGTAGCCCCAGAGTGTAGGCTACTAATCAAAGCAGAGCAGGCCAACAGCAGTCAGCTATGATGCCAGCTGCTGATTCAGCTGCAAGCTTATTTGCATCAAGAATCGAGAAATTAATCTGGTTATGAACTTAATAAAACTGAACGTGTTTATAGTAGGAAAGTCATGGGGATTTTTGAAAGCAATTACTGCTACATGTATTGAGTCAACTGTGGGGCAAATAATATGAAAGTCAAAACTAAAAAGCAAAAACGTTATCACGTGTGTCTTGGAAAAAATTGCCCCCTGGAAAAAGTTTAAATGAAGTTATTGATTTATAATCGTTAAGAAATCGATCGCATTTGGTTGATAAACGGTCAGTAGCCAATCAGTTAATGCTTTTATAATTAATAACCAATATCTAATCTAAACTTTCCAGCAGTCAATAAATCTGTCCGTATGCATGGTTCCTTGTCTGTCCGCGTGAGTCTCTTGATATGTGTGCGTATGTATTTTGCAGGAAGTTACTATGATAATCTACGGACTAGTAAGATATCGTGTCTCAGTATTCATTTAGGATTGATTAAAAAGTTTATTTAAAGTATATAAGAAAATATTGAAAAAAAAACCATCGCGTATAACTTTCCGACATTAGGGTCAGTTGCTTCGATCAGTCAGAGCTCAAATTCAGTAACAAAATTTAGCAGCACGTTGTAATAATATAAATGAATAAAATTTAGCAGCACTATATGTAATAATATAATATGCAACAATATAAATTTATATTGTATATAAACTTACTTTATGACATAATTTTCACCAATCTCTGATCAACTTACCAACAATAATAGTTTAAATTACGGTTCAATTATATCTTAAAGCATACAAATATAAAGTTTACGTGGGCTTAATTGATTTATAATTCATTTATTTGATCAGACGAATTTCTGAGCAATACGGTCAATCAAAAACTTGCTGCAAGAACTTAAATCTTCCACAGCTTATGAATCTTTTCTCATCACTTTTGCATTGGAAACCATTAATATAAAACTCATGTAATATCTGGCAATAAAATTGCAAGTACTAGGATTGATCATTCTACTTTGCATGGATTGAATTAAAATAAAATACTGATGAAAATCTGCATGTAGCTGCTGGCCCACAGTGTAGCTGCCGCTGGCCCACTGTAGCTCCTGCTGGCCCGCTGCTGGTTGTTATTGTTACGACGGTTAAAGTGCTGGCGCCAGCAGTCCGCTGACCTCAAGGCATGTTACAACACACACTTGTATAAGGTTAAGAGATGGGGGAGGGGGAGG
>JAQIXG010002062.1:0-18981 GCA_034700105.1 Oconnorella tubifera | reverse complement strand
GTATAATAGCTAATTCTGAATAACTTGGGTTATAATTAGGTAACATTAGCATTAGATAACAGTCATGACATTACATGACATTAGTAATCACATTACATAACATTACATATAAGACATGCAATGCACAGAGTAATCAATGAATAAGTCAATTAATATACACAGGATAGCAATGTTTTCTCTTCAATTATAAATTCAAATATATGGTTGTTGCATGTAGACTCTAAATTATTGTCATAAAAGCTGTTTAGTATAATTGTGACTAAGCGATAGAAAAATTTTCATCTTTTAAATAACTAATCTATTTTATCTTATTTACTTATTAAATAATTAATTAAAATACTGATTTATGTACTAAATTATTTGCTTACTAATTTCAGAATAATTATACTAATTGAACATAATTTATCATAATTTATCAATTATTAATTTATTCAATAATTAATTAATATACTAATTAGTCTAATTATTAATTACTTTACCCAATTATTTTCTTACTAATTTAGACACAAGTTACTTGCTAATTTATTACTAATAAGTCCACTACCCACCAATAACAACCAGAGCCGCTGACAGCCTTTGTGTGCTCGAATATTCACAAGCGTAAACATTACCATCTGTAAGTTGCACGTTAGTTACAGTCAGATAAGACTGTCCACCAGTCCCATTCACCAGAAATTTATTTCCATTGTTACTCAGCATCCCGACTGATGAAGAATAGATTTTTTTGCTGGGACTGTCGAAAAACCACATGACTTCATCCTTTGGTGGGCCGGTGCAGGAAAACGTAGCATTGGAAGTACCTGTCCTCACTGTGAGACTGTTGGGACCAGCAGACTGAGTTAGAAGCCCCGAAACGAGAACTAAAAAATAAAATAAAATTGAACAAAAGCTCTTTGGTGAAGAGGTAGAGCAATAGATTCAAACGCAAAAGGTCTAGGTTCGATTCTCATGAAAGCTAAACTTTTGCAATATTTAGCAAGACGCTTAATTTTACATATACGTCTGAGACATCAAACAGCAACCCAGTGCGGCAATCCAGATGTTAAATTTAAATTTAACCAGAATTGTTTAAACAGATTTACTTATAAAAGTTAAATAAACAAAGCGAAAAATTATTGAAATTACAAATTAAAATGAAATGTCCAATTTATAATAATGTCATAAAATATCAAAAATTAGAAAATAATGATTATTTAAATTCTATAATAGTCTAAAGATATGCTAATACAAAGAATGGTACACTTTTTTGAATTGAATATCAAGAAACTTTATAAATAAAGTTATAAATAATAATTTCTTCATCACAACAATTAGGACACATATTAATTACGACATTATTCTATTATTGTCATATAAGTAGCTTATATAAATAACAGGCAAATACTTAAACAAGCCACAAAATATTATTGTAACACTTCGACGACAAGATATTGTGATGACAATAATAAATCTATAAATGCTAAAGGTATTATAGTAGACAAATATATATATAATATAGCATCAATATTCAAAGCAAGAAAATGACAAAGAATGTCTTAAATTATACAACACAGTGAAGTCATGGTGGCCAAGTTAACTTAGCAGACAAATCGCTTCTAATTTGATCAACACTTTAACTTCATTATTTACAGACAAAATTTAGAATTATTCTCTACTTGAATTAAATCCTTGTTATAAATGTATATATAATATGATATCCCATAATATCAAGTCATTATGTTTTCATTAGTTATATTGTTAGTCTTACATATATATGCCTCTATGTATTATTGCGATTGTTATTTGAAAATAAAAGATAACGATATTAGATATTAACACAGTCATGTTGACTATAGATATTAGAAATCTTTCTATGATGTGTGTGTAATCGTGCAAGAAACTTAAACAATAGATTTATGTTCTAGCATTTTGCAGTTGACATTTAAAATCGTAACTAATGACTCGTTAAAGTATTCAACATAATTAATATATTTGTATATTCAAGTGCTAGAAGTTGATTATTGATTCTCTGCATGTATTTGAGTTTAATTATAAAATAAACAAATATTAATAGTTTTCATTTTTCTTTGACCATAAATTTGCATGACCGCGGTATCGTGAAGTACAAATAACTTTTAATTGTCAGCATTGAGTGGAATAGTATTATTACATCTATAGATTCAAATTACTAATATAACACAATGGTAAATTTAAAACAAAATCTAATTCACAAAAAAATAATAAACATTTTGACAGTCCTAATAAATAAATGATGCAGGCCTATGTCTTTCACTTATACGGATTAAGTTCTTTCTGTAGTCATACATATTATGCGGTCATTTAAACCAGAAATTGTGCCATGTATTGATATAAGGCAATTAATTCACTAATTTCATAATTTGGAATAACACAAATTGCAAGCAAATAGGTATCACAGATCAAGAAAGAACATAACAAAAATAAGAAAATTTTGTCAAAATAACTATCAGTATAAATATTATATCAAAGTTGCTGATCTTGTTTCTGGTCTTGTTTTTTATGGTTTACAATGGTGCATTGTAAGCCTGCCAAATAAAAAGTATAAATTACCTCTTTTGGAATATAATCTCTACTAAACATCATCTTATTATTGATTGTGATTTCGAGAACCAAAGAATTCGATTATTTACATTAACCAATAATCTTATTTACAATTCACATATAGGACCACCTTTATACAAATCAACACCTGGATACGGCTACGCGTATACCTGTAAACATCGCCTGCTATATAAACAATCACATTATTCACAAAAATCATAAATTAAATTATTTAAAATCTCAATAGTTCCAAATAAACGTCTAGTAACGTCAACTATACGTTTCTGCTTCATTAATTTCAATTGAAATGGAAAAAAAGTTAATACAAACCTGATAAAATGATAAAAACGTTGACTAGCGTAGAGCGAATGATCTGGTTGAACGCCATTATTGCTATTGTACTATGACAAGCTCCGTGTATAAGAGGAGACACGGTGAAATAAAACTAACAGGTGAGTTGAGACTGAGAAAAACTGTGCGGCGTGTGGGCAGGCAGTATGTCAAGCGAGTCGTCAAACCAAGACAGACTCTGGCTGTAAAATACTGAAGGCTGCGTTCATGGTTTTGTTGACTAGCTGTTGACTCAGTGTTGAGTAACATGCATCCAGTATGGAACTATGAAAATAGTATTGCAGCTGGCTGGATGAAGATTTTAAACAAATAGTTCCTACATTATGGCTAGATAAGTTTAGCTGAAGTCGTTTAACTTACATTTTTGATTGTAAATTCATCTTTTTCATGGTCGTTTTAAATTTGTTGATTTGGAAAAAAGTTAAAATCAAATCCGCCCAGTGGCTCCTTGTAGAGTATTTTTGCGATATTATTATTTTTAGATTAGACATATCTCTCATTAGAATCTAGATACGGTATTCAAACTCAAATTCAATAGCATTAGGCCTATACGTTTATTGTATAGCGCTATTCCGAAAATTGAGTGCTAAATTCTAACGTTAAACAGTGTTTAACGGTGTTTAACACCGTTAAACAGTGTTTAACGGTGTTTAACACCGTTATACACCGTTTTAGCCTTGACTTATTATAGTTATTCTCTAAACTAAAAGTGCTGCCTTTTAGCATCACCAAAATGGTCGTCAATTTGTGTGAGAAATTAATTGTTTGTCTAGAATTAATTTTGGCAACCCGCCAAGCCAGTTGTAGACAAAAAGTGGCTACCAGAGAAAAAAACTGATCCCACGCCTTTTTCAACGTTGTAGACAAGGGGGGAGCGTTGTGGGGGTTACAAGTCGCCCAATTGGGGATCCTAAGATTTTTTTTCATGTGTCTAAAGATGTGAATTTATTAATTAGTGGTGAACCCCCCCCCCCTACCCCCTTTGTGACGATGTTATGCATTTTTACGTTGGAAGGATGCATTTACAAACAAAACAGGCCTACTTGTAATTCGAGACAAAAATAGAGTAATAACCTAAAATAATCCACAAAATCATCACTCCTAATTTTGTGAGGAAACTCCCCCCCCCCCCTAAGTCTATTCCTGGCTACGCTACCGCCCTGGTTTATACAATTATTGTGTTGCACTATACCGCGACTTCATCCGAATTGAAATATGACAATAACTTTATACATACTAGGATAAATTTTATTCGTTAACTTCATGATTAAATAGTTGCATTTAAACTATAAAATGCCAAATATACAATATATATAATGTTTACACCAATGGTACAAGAAAATATAAATAATCATAATCATAATAAAGATGCTCTGATCATAACAAGAAACTCATCACGATCCAAAAATCTACAAAACTAAACAAGCATCAGTTCAGCTGCAATATGTAAATATTATACAATAATATATGACATTGTCTACATTGCAATGAAAAATTATCATATAACATTGTGCCTCAATGGAATGCATTTTTACTTTACAACATATTCCACGGCAGGATACAGATAACCTATAATTAATCAACATATTTAGGAATAATTTCAAAAGTTCTTTTTAGAATTATTATTCCTGTTAACAGAAATCAATATTAATTAATAACATATTAGCCAATATGATAATAGATTAGAGGTCCAATCACAATTATGCTACACGTTTAACTAATTGCAAACTAGCAGAACTAACTAGCGGAAGGATGGAGGATAGAAATGAAGTATTCATGCGTTAGATATGAAAACAACAACACTTGAAATCATTAGGTTTAATCTGATTAAGATAATAAAATACAACTTATTGTACATATAGCAGAAAACTAATGTTTTTTTGGAGGACAAATTCCCTTTGCAAAAGGAATTTGTCCTCCCAATTGCAGCACTTTATTGCACTCTATACCCGTCTTTGTGCAGCACTGCTTCATAACCCACCTTCCCCCCTCAATCATCCCTAGATATATTCCGTTATTTAGCACTTCCTCCCTCCATCTCAGATATAAGCTTATTTATCATAGGACTCTTCAAATAATGATGTATTAATGGGGGTCATGCATATAAAACCCCTTTAAATTAGTATATTGTCTCGTTCATTGAAACAGTTCATGTCTCTTACTTTACGATTTCAATTTAGTTTTATCTACAGTGTATTTACAACTAGAAAAGTTACCTAAACTTTAAACAATTTTTGTTTGTTTGTTGCTTAACGGCACGGCAGCACAAAAAGGCAATTTAGTACCAGAAATTAAAGTTAAAGATTAAAAGTAGATTTTTAAAAGTAGTAAACTTTAAACAATTGCAATTTAAAGAGTTTTTCACTGATTTTCAACAAGAGGACTCAATTTTCTGAGATTCAATTATAAAATCTTGTGAAAAGGCCAATGTAGAGTGCTGTCCATTTAAAGCTTTTAAAGCTGTCGAATTGTTGCTGTCCAGAGCGCTATCACGATCGCTACAGGCAAGAGGATATCTGTTACAAAACAGTGAAATTAATATAAAATGGTATAGTAAAATTTAATAATGAAATGAATGTTGATCAGATTGCCAATTCTTGAAATAAATTGAATTAAATTCTAACAAATTTTGCCAGTTATTTACACTACAGCTTCTTCGAGTCTCATTTGCTTATAAGTACCCAATATTTATTTATTTTTTATTCTAAAAATCAGCCGTTACCTATTCTGCTGTGCGTGACGATATCACTGGCAACGCTGGTTGTATTTTTGAATGAGCTCGTTGAGCCACTAGAAGTTATACTTCCAGAACTCCAAATACTAGTAGTTTGAGTCTGGTTGGCAGAGTTGCTTGCAGATGTTTGGTTCATGGGGCCAGTTGATATCATGGGTTGACTAAATATGTTTGCAGTTGTCTGGTTTTGGTTTAAATTGCTTGCTGTTGTCTGATTTTGGTTAAATAAGTTGGTTGATGTCTGGTTTTGGTTAAGGACGCTTGCAGTTGTTTGATTTTGGTTAAGGAAGCTTGTAGTTGTCTGGTTTTGGTTTAAGTTGCTTGTAGTTGTCTGGTTTGGGTTCAGGACAATAGAAGTTGTCTGGTTTAGATTTAAGACATTTGGAGTTGTCTGGTTTTGATTTAATACGCTTGCTGTTGTCTGGTTTTGGTTTAAGACATTAGAAGTTGTCTGGTTTTGGTTTAAATTGATTGCTGTTGTCAGGTTTAGGTTTAAGACGCTTGGCGTCGTCTGGTTCTGAATAGTTGTCTGGTTTTGGTTAAAAACGTTTGTAGTCGTCTGATTTTGGTTAAATGTGCTTGTAGTTGTCTGGTTTTGATTTAATAAGCTTGCTGTTGTCTGGTTTTGGTTTAAGACGTTAGAAGTTGTCTGGTTTTGGTTTAAGAAGCTTGCAGTTGTCTGGGTTTGGTTTAAGACATTGGCTATTGTCTGGTTTTGGCTAAGGACGCTTGTAGTTGTCTGGTTTTGGTTTAAATTGCTTGCTGTTGTCTGGTTTTGGTTAAATAAGTTGGTTGTTGTCTGGTTTTGGTTAAGTACGCTTGCGGTTGTTTGATTTTGGTTAAGGAAGCTTGTAGTTGTCTGGTTTTGGTTTAAGTTGCTTACAGTTGTCTGGTTCTGGTTGAAATTGCTTACAGTTGTCTGGTTTTGATTTAAATTGCTTGTAGTTGTCTGGTTTTGATTTAAATTGTTTACAGTTGTCTGGTTCTGATTTAAATTGCTTGTAGTTGTCTGGTTTTGATTTAAATTGTTTACAGTTGTCTGGTTTTGATTTAAATTGCTTGAAGTTGTCTGGTTTTGGTTTGAATAGCTTACAGTTGTCTGGTTTTGGCTAGACAGGCTAATTGTAGTTTGATTAGAAGACGCTGAAGCAGTTTTTGATCCAATGGTGGTCTGGCTATTAACTGTTTGGCTATTGACTGTTGGGCTGTTGACTGTTGGGCTGTTGACTGTTGGGCTGTTAACTGATGGGCTATTGACTGTTGGGCTGTTGACTGTTGGACTGTTAACTGTTTGGCTATTGACTGTTGGGCTGTTGACTGTTTGGCTGTTGATGGTTGGACTATTTACACCAGAAGTTGATGTAGATAGTGTTGTCGACAAGACAGTGTTAACTGAAAAATACAGAAATTTGATAATTTCAGTATTGTCTGTTGTAGCATACTAGGGTATATTATAGTATAATGTATTAATTATATTAAAAATCAAATTTTATATATATTAACATATATACTGTTGATTTAATATACAGCATATTAATTATACATTAATTATACATCAATTAATTATACATTTCATTGTAGATCAAATGTGCTATAGATATGACTAACCAATGAATATTAAAAGCTTGCAAGCTATCATTACAGGCCTACCTAAATTCACAATTACACTACCACATCTATAAATATGAGTGTAAGATTCATGTATACATTCGCAATTATACTATTAAGTGAATCATTAACTATATACCATTTTTTTGGTATATTTTTTAATACATAAAAATAGGCCTACTCATAATTTAAATTAAACTTCTACTAACATTATACAACTGTTATGAATACTAAAGTTTAAATTATATAATTTATATTGTGAATATTATATTGCTATTATTATATTGTTATTATACTGTAAATATATACTTTAAACTATTAATTTTATAAATTATTATAAAACCTGTTGTTGAAATCGAACAGTTTCTTTGAATTTCATAATGTACATCATTTGGTCCGTCGTAAAGTTCTACGAGATCAGATGGATTGGTGTGAATCCAGCAACCGAAAGAGTCATCAGTGGTTGAACTGAACTCAACGGCAATACACGAGAGTAAACTAGCGCAGTAGTCCCTACACGCTTCGTCCGTGTTGTAGTTCAGCACATGGGTTCCATATAGCGCGCGACCTCCGGGTGTTATGTTGATCCAAGTAACGTTACATCCTGTAATGTTTTATTGATTTGTTGCTTAAAGTGACATCAGCACAAAAAGGCTATTTAGTAATTATAAGATCCGGGCGCGCAGATTGGACTCAGGCAATGATAGAGATCTGGTCGATTATAGATTTGAATATATGAAATATAGGCCTATCAATTTTCTTTGGGAATGATCGGGTATACACATTGTAAGCTTCAAGCTTATTTTGCTGCCAAATGGGATTTATAATATAGAGCGCAAGGTATGAATCATACAAATGAAAAATAAATCATCTTTATGATAAGCTTATATATTTAGCTTATAATATAATTATATGCTTATCGCCGCTAATCATATATGGATAGAATAACTATGTAGAGTACAATTCACAATAAAATCTATAAATCAATAATAAGTACAAAAATATTGTGTTTGAATTCAATGATTTGATCAATAGCTGATAAAAAACTTTGAAAGTCATAGGCAATAAAAAATTAATTATTAATATTATAAAAAGAGTAGCTTATAAACATTAAAATAGCAACTCAGCAATGACAATGAACCTAGTTTCAAAGTTGATGCATTTATTTATTTAAGGGATGATTTATATATTTTAATCAACATTAGAAGCCCAGACACTTAAAGCGATTCAGGCTATATTAGGTATATTATTAATTAGAATAAAGCACTATATAGTATAGAAGATTGTATCAATACTGGAGCTAGAATAAATACAGTATAACCCAATAACGATTTTATAAATGTATTTTATTTCATCACAATCAAAATTTGTTACGATAGTTATTAGTGTCTAACTTATTTTATAATTAAAAAAATGTCAAAGGTTTTTGAATTTCGATTCTGTATTTTATTCAGAAAATGTTTAATACACTAACCTGCAGGATCAACTGTTTGCAGTCCATTAAGTGGTGAATAAAAGGAAATCCAAATAACTGCAATAAAAATACGTTTATACAGGTATTAATATTATCAGTTTTAGAAATAGAGCCTGAAAACTATTTCGTAAAGAATTTATTCTACTCATCAGGGATGTCATTTCGATTTTGTACAGAAAGGGGGTTGGGGTTTGTTTTTCAAAACTCAGATGATGACCTGTTACTGATATTTTCAAATTCACACTACTGTCATATTTCTATTATAACAATATCAAATTGATAAATATTTAAATATTGCACATACATGGGTAATTGTTTTTGAAAGGGAGAGGGTGGAGGTTAAATGCTCCCCTCCCTGCTGTATTCACCGTATTACGATCACGTTACACATAAATTATCATCTGTATTTACTACATTTTATTTTTATTTATTGTAAAACGAACGCAAGTACAAAATAATAATAAAATCTTTTTTGTATTATTGAGACTTTTAGTCTGATTCGGTCAATTATAATATGGCACGCGTCATTCGAGACCACTGAAAAAGCTTATCATTTTATTACAATGCATAGCAGACCATGCATACATTATTAGAAATTGAAATCACTGAAAAATTAAAAACATGTTATGAATATGGCTGGAGTGAAATCAGATTTAAATCTTGATACAGGGGGGGGGGGGGAAGCTGGGATATGATATTCATTATGTAAACTTAAGTCATTCTCAGACTTTTTGACACGTTGTCCTTTACAGAAATTCGATCATCTTTTTTTTGGGGGGGGGGGGGGGTGGAGTTTCAAACCTGAATTCATTTTGTCAAACAATAATTATTCTAGATGGTTCATCGGCCATTTGCCTCTCCCCCCCCCCATCATCTGCCCCCACACCCATGTTATATTAAAATGTTTATAAAGATTTTTCACGCTTTTGTGCGGTAAATTATTAATATTGGATTTGGAAAGAACTCTATTGTATGCTATAGGCTACTTATCTGAATGTTTTCGATCGAAAGAAAATAAGTTCTCTTTCATTACACAATTATATCATATGTAAATGGAGATTTAGATCTAGATCTTCAAAATTCATTTCGAAAATTTAGATCTTCGAAATTCACACTGCTAATTTAATAACTATCGTTTTCTTGTGATTTTGCGCTTTAAAAACTAGATAGATATAAAGAATGTTAAACTATTCAACGGATCATCGATTTGTTATTAAATTACAACTAAACTATATCTATGTAGTTTAAGTAATTAAATTAAACTAGGCATCGATTTCCGAGAGAAATTATGATTTTGTCATTATTAGAATGACGGATTTTGAACCCATATATCCAGCCCAAAATTCGCTTTATTGAATCTTAACTTAGCTTAATTCATTGGTTTCAAATAAGATAAAAGTTCGTTCCTTCCTTGTAGCTTAAAGTTTAACAAAATAGCAAATTATTTTAAACAACATGTCATGCAATTGTTGTAGATATCAAATCGAAAAATAATTGTAAGACTTTAGTTTGAAGCAACAGAATTCATATCACTGCCTTCTACTGGTGGTTGATAAGACAAACATTTAATATAATAATTGTAAGCGTGTAGGCGCTTTTGTATGGCTATATATCATCGTCACTTGTTGTGTGCGAATAAATGCTACATTATATTATTATGTTATGAACTATCACATGTTTCGAATATATTTTCAAATGAATTAACTTCATGAATCAGTGATTTGAATCAATGAGAGAATGTAGAGTAGAGCTTTACACGAGCATTCTCGCTACTGAAACGATAAGTTTACCATTCATACAGATTATAACTCCTTAGAAACTGTATATTATAACATACAGGATTATAAAATATTAATTTTTACGGCGGAGCCTTTTAGATGCTTAAATTTTTCTAGTCTTATAATTCATAACAAAAAATCTGCATAAAAGCTAAAGATTATACGTTAATGATCTGTTAATAAGTAATAAAAATAATAAGCAAAATAATCTGAGTTTTACACAGTGTGTGTTAGGACTGACAAATATGTGATATGATAGTTGTATACCAAACCAGTTGTGTGAATTGTTTATTTAGTGAATTGCGATTGTAAACAAATCCGTATAGTTTAATACAATATATTACGTATTTTATGCATACTCGCATATGATATCAACATTAAATACTTTAGAATATTAAATATTTTTTTATATATTAAATACTTTAGCTAAAAGCGCATACATTTATGCCTCACAAGTTTCATATTTGAGTTCACCTAATTGACATTGATTTTCACAAATACTTCTTAATTGTATTGTTATTGTAGTACAATTTAAACCACATTGCGATATTTGCAAAACGAGACTGAAGAGATTGATAGGTAACCTACTAAATATATATTATAACCTAAAAAGAAAGCATTGTTAGCAGTAATAATCATCAATTATAATAAAAAAGTACCTCAATTGTGAAATTATCTTGTAGAAAATAACGTACTATTACAACAGGTATAATATAAGTAGATCCACATGCAGATTACTTACTTGCGATTGTAGTTAGAAATTTCAACGATGAGCTTTTGATAGAACACATCGCGCTACGCTTGACACTTCTGCTCGTGTGTATCTCAAAACACAAAATGCCACACTGTTTAAAAGCTTTATGGCGTTCTTTATGATCTCAAGCTGCTATTGTCGTGTTTTACACTCTCTATTAACTCAGTATTAAGCCTGTATCAGATTAACAATGTGGGTGTAAGTTATCAGCTAGAGAAGGAAGTTTTTCTTCTCCATTTAGTTTTCCTGGTTTGATTTCAATAAAAGTTTCTATAGTAGATGAAAGATTAAAGTATATAATTATAGTGTAAAGTAAGTGTATACTGTAGAACAGATAAAGTATAGATTAGTTAACACGACTGCATGCGAATGTAACCTATACAATTATAAGTAGTAGTATCAGATATTATAAGGGAAGAAGTTTCAGAAACTGTTTTAATGCTATTAACTTGATGCTGTCAACTTATTTTGTTAACTTCTTTCTTGAAATGCTTTTAACTTAAATTTAAAAAAGTCAGTTTTTATTGACATAGTAGGGACTATTTGATATACACTAACCCGCAGGATCTTGTTTTTATCAGCATCTAAATCATCTAGTCATTTTTATGTACTTCTTTGCGAAACATTATCATCTGTCAGTTTTTCTAATATACTTATGGTATTTTATTAGATCAGGAATTTTTTAAAGATTGATTTCTGTCACTTCGCAGTCTTTTCGTTATAATGTGCCGAAATAATAAGTCTTTTCTTATGCAGAAATAAACAAACCTAATTAATACTCATAGCTTATAACCCCAGAAGTTCAATATGTTTTTTTCGCCGTTTTTGCTCACACAGCGTAACAAATACTAAAAAATGACATACTAGTCGGTTATGTATATTCAATGCATTTATAGCACTGCGACCTGACATATCCTTGTGATTTACAGAAAGGACAAAATATGATGAAAATATTTAATATGACCTCTTTGACTTTTACAAAATTAATTTAATTATTAAAAAAAGTCGTACGTGCGGTTAGCTTTTTTGCAGGATTTAAACAAATCTTAAATTAAAATAAAGCAAAATTTGAGGTGTAGCCAATAACAAGTGCATTAACAAAATATTATGTCATTAACAAAATATTATGTCATTACCAAGACGATAAACTGTTGATTTTTTTTAATTTGCGGCAGAATGGATATCGAGTTGAATGAGCGAAGAGAACTATTATTTGGATATAAAAAATCTTTTTATTAACTTCAATATATTTCATGATAGTAAAGTGCACGTAGACTTTATCGTTTTATGACATAAAAAGATTGATATAAGTTTACAAGATTCGCGATTATTGTATCGGCCTACGCCTAAAACATAACGCAAAACATAACGCAAAAACAAAACACTAATAATTAAATAGATCAAAAGACAATAACAAGATCATGGCTAGTGGATCAAACTCCAGTATATTTGTCAATAATACCATAATTTGATTTTGGATGGAATATTAATTTCATTGAGAACTATTATGTTAAACTATTATCAAACTATTTTGTAATTATTAAGTATAACTTTATTGTTACACTAGTAGAGCATAAATTATAGATATATCTGCGATGATAAGTCATATTGTATCGTAGGCCTGTGTTGAACTTCTAACACAGAGTATATATGCTACATTCAACGGAATCACGAAA
The DNA here is from genome assembly GCA_034700105.1 of Oconnorella tubifera. Lineage (NCBI taxonomy): Eukaryota > Metazoa > Annelida > Clitellata > Enchytraeida > Enchytraeidae > Oconnorella > Oconnorella tubifera. The sequence goes on along the minus strand of JAQIXG010002062.1, from coordinate 6,047 downwards.
TTCCGAGGTGCGGTAATGTCGTTTAGCATCTATAGACGGCAAAAAGAATTGTTTGAGAATAATTTTAGATAATATTTGATCATTTTATGTCTTAAATTTTCGACCTTTCAAAATCGGACTGCGACTCTGACTTTCGTTTAAGAAAAGATCTGTTACAGTGATCAACTGTTGGAGGTCGCATTTATGTTTACTGAAGTTTTCATTCATTATTGGCTGAAGGATTTTAGAATTATTATCCGATTTTTTTAAATGAACTCCCTCTTAAATTTGAATTTGATTTTCCCACTGTATTGCGTTAAATTGATCATGTATTTGCCGTATAGTCAAAAGTACATATAGAAGTACCATAGCGATGTATAATCTAAAATATGGAATTTTAGGAAGTATATTTATTACTCCAATTTACTACTTATTAATATTTAAAAACTGATGAGGAAGTGAGAATTAAGAAAAATGAAAGTAACAATTTGAAACGCATCACACTTTTTCTTAACAGTTTAAATAGCAATACTTAATCAAACAATGTACAGTTTATGAAAACATGTAAATACTTATGAAATAATATATGTCATTATCGGTGCAATCAACAAATGGAAAACAGTAGTTATATTTACATTTTAAGTGTTTTTCGATGTTTATTTACTCATTAATGCAATATCTGCACAAAAGACAAATTACAAAACATTTATATACCAAGATAAGGCAAAGTCAAAGATGTTTACAATATTCACTAAATTGTGAACTTGGCATGTGAATATACTATAAACTGGGCAAGGGATAAACAAGTGAAAAGTAAACGCTTTAGCTTAATATAATCCATTTTAATAGCCTTTTGTCAGGCGTTGATAAAGTAGTTAGTTGACTTTTAACATTAATATACTTCTAAAATAAAACTTATAAAACTATTGCAGGTACAGAAGCAGATCATCAAATTCATTGTTGTAATTTAGTCCAAATGAACTTCCATAAAGAGATGAGCAGTACTGGAAGTAATCGAGATTCAACATCTGGAATATAAAAACACATTTTTTAATAGGATTGTTTAAAGCATTAAAAAATCTCTGGCTATGCGATTGAAACATTTTAAGGTTAAACTTTATTGGTTAATACATCATTTTTAACAGAATTATTTTAATTAATAGTAATTAAACAGTTAGTCTCTGACTAAATCAATCGATCAATTTAATAAATCAATCAAACTATCGACAAATTGATCTCTCAAAATCAACAAAATTATCTAAAGTTAATACAAAAATAATAGTTTAATTCCTGAAGAAGTCGTTATAATATGCTTTCACATAACAATACAGTAACTTATTATACATTTCATATGACAAATTAAAAGAACAAAGAAAAATTTATATTTTTTTCATTTTTTCTATTTTCACACATACCAAGTGTCCTTTCTTTATATTTTCTGTATTTAATGCAGTTTAAAATTGCCACAAATATTGAATTAAATATAAACCATTAAAATATACAATAACCCAAGAAAATTAAGTTGAATAATTGTCGAGCAAACCTGGTCGCAACAGATATGCTGAACTGACCATTGATTGTCCTGAGCCAACCTCGACTGAAAGCAGGTTTAAAGCAATTAATTACTCTCATAAAAAATAAGTTTTGCAATAGATCCAGCTTCAATTTGATAATAAAAATTATTTGAATTTATGCTAATATAGTTAAGTTAAAACTTACTCTTGACTTACTTTCTAAATTATTTTTATTTTTGCACGTTTGCAATAAACTGCAATACTTGTAATTAATTAAAATATTATAAGTTGTAAAATTCTGTCATCAAAAATAGTTACTTGATTATATTCTCAATTGAAAACAGAATAACTCTCTCATCATTGTAAAAATAAGTGCATTGTGTCAGTATATATTGCTTAAATATATACATTTTAATCAAGAAAATATCTCTATTTTAAAAACTCTTTTTATATGCAATATTTTCTAAAACTTTTAACATCACGGGACCACACAGCCTAAAAATATAAAATATCAAAAATATAAATGTATATACTATATATTATGCCTCATTTACCAACCATTAAAAAGATATGATGTACTAAGCATCTTTCCATTCCCTGAATTGTTTCCTGTAACATTCGCCAGAGCGGGCTGCACTAAATCATTACTAGCCGTACAGTTCCACATAAATTGTCCCGGTTCATCTACCGATAGCAAAGCCCAGCCCGGGGCCCGCTGGGCGTCCAAACGGTTTCCGGGGGATTTATTCCCCTGCCCTGGAACCCAAGAGACTGTGGGAAGAGGAAATCCGTTAGCCGAACAGTTTATGACGTCATTGATTTGTAAACGAGTGCTAGATGTGACGTTTAGTCGCATTTCTCGAGGAGCGACTAAAATGATTCATTATTTATTTATAAATTTAATTCAACAAATAAATGGCAAAGAAGTAAAATTGAAATATTTTAATTCAATATAAAAGTAGAGAAAAATTAAATAAAGCGACATGCATAAATAGAGAGAATAAAAAGTGACCAAATATTTCATAAGTGAATATAAATTAAATAATAACACACAAAGTTTACATTTGATTCTCTTGAATGGGTTAAATATGTAGCTAATGATAATGTTGATTTTTTTTTTAATATAAATATAATAATATATATATAATATATATAATAATGTCTGTCAATTTTAAAAATCCCTGAAAACATTTAAATTGCACACAAATTAAAATTAGTATCTTTTATATTTCTAAAGTTGAACAATAGTCAACTCTAGAAAACTAATTTTCTGAAGTCGTTAGATTTGAATTTAAAATATGGAACAGATTTTAATTACAGTAGTCTATATAAAGTACAATATTATAAATTGCAGTTATTTCATTCTGGCATTGCTGTCTTAATTTACAACTATAAACATTTTTAAAATATAAATTGTAATCTTTTGTGATTTAATCAAACATTAAAAATTCACTGCACACTTAAAGAGTCTGCCGGGCTGGTGAGCTAATTATAATTAAATATTTAGTTATAATAAGTTTAAATACTTTCATAGTTAGGCTTATGTTGAATCTCATAGACAATTAATGCTACAATTAATGCTACACTTGATGCATTTGTTTGCTCCCATATTTAAATAATAATTATCCTGCTAGAGCTGCTTAGAATAATTAGCATTGGTAATTAGTATCTACTATGCCTGTTTGTTAGTACATAGTAGATTTTAATGTCATTTGAATACCCTGCAATTATGCAGCTTACGCAACTGATGGTATAGTGAAATTTAAGTCATATTACATGCAAACACACTAGTACAACTATAGCACAGCTTGTAATCAGATATTAAACTAAGAGCGCGTGAGAATAAACTGAATTATTGAAAGAATTTGTAACTCGTATGAATTTTATATTCTAATGAGAAACTCTAAAGTTAAAATCAATATAATATTTATACCTATTATCAAATTTGATGCTCTTTATAAGCTTTTGGAAAATTGATAGCATTTTTATTACAATAATTATATAATTTTATAAAATTGTAGCACAGCATCTCAATCAAATACAAGGGCTGCCGTATATAAAACAGAACAGACATTATAATGTTATAATATGACTGTACTAATGTTATATATCTAATATTGAATATCTTAATATTAAGTTAGATTACTTACACAGTGTACTGAATGTTGAACTGGCGTTGAGTTTGAGTGTATCACCAGAAGAAACTGAGATCATCTCACAACTGATAAGCTTGCCAATATCCTCGTCAGTGACTGTTATATTTTGAATCTGAAGAGAAAAGTAATTACCAGTCTAGCTACATATTAAATAGCTTTCAGATTGTAGCTTTCTCCACGTAAACGACAACCAGATCATTTGTTTCTCGCTTAATGTCACATCAGCACAGAAAGGCTGTGAATTGAGTAAGCAAATTCATCAAGCCAAGAATTTAACTTTTATATAACTTTAAATAGAATTTAACTTTTAGATAATGCACTAAATAATTCACTTAAGGATGACAGGAAAGAAATTACATTATATAAAATTTAGTCAAGGTTTCATCCCAAAGCAAAAGAAAAAAGCACACTTAAAATATTTTTCTGTTGCAAATTGATGTGAATTAATTCACAAAATTATTTAATTTTTGGCTATAACCTAAAATTAAGAAATTACTATAAAATCCTAGTAAAGAACTTAATGGAAATGATTGTACTGAAAATAATCTATGCCTTAAAAAACCACGCTCAGCATATCCACTTTCTTCTCAAAGCCTAAAATTAAAAAATTGAGTTGCCAACAAAAATCTATATTATCAAACAACTTAACTTAAAATAAATTCGAAAAACCAAATGATAATATTTATTCTAAGTTGACACACCGCCACTTTTAGTCCAACTGATTGCTTGTAAACTGGTGCATTTAAATCTTTGTCTCCTAGATAGAGCTTCAGTTGGGGGTCCTGCTCCTCTGCCAAACGTTTCTGAATGTCAGAATTAGGCGCTCCGTACGTCAGCTTACATATTAAGCTAACCGTCGAGTCAACCGACCAGCCAGTCGGCGGATTGATGGAAACAGTCAATGATTCTAGATACAAAAGTTAGATCATAATATTTTAGAATCAATATATCGACTTATTCAAGTTTGATCAATTTTATAACTGCAGATTAAGTGAATTGTTTTATCTTGAAACCTAACAGACAATATATGTAATCTGGAAAATGCAGTCTAAACTGTCATTTTTCCCTCCGCCTCCCTCCCCTAAAGTCTCCAAAAGAAAGCTGATTACAATCTAATATACAGTGCATAGTTCAAAGTTGAATATTTCACTTTTTAAAGTTATTATAAATCACTTATAAAGCAAATTAAAGACACGAATTTAGAGACATTTTAACAGTAAATGCAATAAAGTATTTTATTAATTTACAAAGTTAATCGATTTTAATAGGCTTGATGTTAAATTTATTGAATATATTAGTCATATATTACTGCCACATATGCCTAATTCATAAGTCTACAGAATTAATGCCACTTGATATTTTTTAAGTTAAATGTTTATAAACTTTTTAAGTTAAAAGTCTAAAAAGTTAATGAACATTGATAGTATAATTTGTTACTCGCCTATGACTACAAGATTGGCGTACCCTTCACTCACAGCATTTGTGGACGAACAACCATAAGTCGCCCCGTCATCCTTCCCAACATTCTTAACCACAAGATTATAAGTCCCATTATTAAAGTACTTAGTCGTGTCTACGTCAGTCAGATAAATAGGTGCCGAGCCGTCTTTCACGTTGAACAGCTTCTGAGCGGTAACGACTCCTTGCGACTTGTAGACGTACCAAGTAAGGTAGTCGGTAGGCAGAGCAGGGAGACACTGAAACGTGATCGTTTCGCCGTTGAGACGCGTCGCGTCTTTCGGCGCAAGCTTCAAATAGTCGTCGCATTTCGTAAGAGTAAGAAAAGCTGGTGATGCAGAAAACAGAAGTAAAAGAAACATTAGTAATCAGTGGAGTCGGATTATCGTATAATTAAATAATGTGAACCAAAAATTGTCTGAAAAAGTTAAAGACTCATTGATGCATAAATATTATATTTAGTATATATATAAAACACAGTTGCCTATGATGTAACATTAAAAACTAGTATAAGTATTTGATGAACACGATCAATATTTCAATGTATACTATAGGCCTATTCTGTAGCCTACATTTTTTGGTGTTAAATTCAACCTTTTTGTAACTTTATGTAGTAAATAAATATATTTATTTAATAATAAATGTAATGTTTATGTAACAACCTTTTATGTAATAACCCTTTATGTGATAAATAAATATGTTTGCGTGCTTTAAAACTCATTTTCTGTATTCTATATAAACATGTATCATCGCTCTATGACGAGAATATTAGAGTTAAATAATAAGCTTACTTAAATTAGTGAAGCCTTCTTTTAGCACAGAGAACGTTTAAAAACAGCTCCTTTAGAAATTATGTTTTGAAATTATTTCTAAATTACAGTCTATAAATCAAAACCAATAAATTTCAGGAACTAGTTTTAGAATAGCTATGGGGTCTATC
>JAQIXG010002061.1:0-18981 GCA_034700105.1 Oconnorella tubifera | reverse complement strand
AAATGACTAATTACTAAATGACTAATTACTAAATGACTAATTACTAAATGACTAATTACTAAATGACTAATTACTAAATGACTAATTACTAACCTAAAGCTACTCAGTTGGTCTGCCTGTATTATCTTCTTCAATAATTTATAAAAAAAACAATATATAAAAATGGGGGGGGGAAATGTCCGGGGGGGGGGGAAATGTCCGGGGGGGGGGAAATGTCATACACTCGTTATTGTAACATAAAATCTCTAGTCAAATGAATAGTTGGTGGAATGCATCCTATGTAAAAAGACTGAATTAATGTAATAAATGGTAATTACTCTTTTGAAGAGCTGGTTATTATTATAGACATACTTATTGTTTAAAATATAATAAAAATTTGCGAAATAATTATATTTCATTAATGATTTATTTAATATAGCGAAGTTATCTTTTTGTAAAACACATTGACATTGGCCATTTTCTAAAATTAGATACGCTGTCCATATTTTTTTTAAAAGCGAGATTGAATTTTAATTTATTTTATAATTTTCTGAATATATAAGGAGGGATATTTTAATGGTTAGCAACATCCTTTTTACAAAACGTAGAAATTGAACGGAGCATAAAAGTTTGCAATTAGACTCCTTGTGATAAATTCAATTAATAAATGAGATAAATTAAAATTACAAAAATCAGCATTGTGTAATATTGACAGTATTAAATTAAGTCGGCCTATTCTTAGACGGAACAAAGCTGATTTGACATTTGAAACGGATCACACGTCACAACAGAGATCCGCCTTCCTAACTCATTCACCAGAGCCAGTCCCATGCTGCTCCAAGTTCCCAATGTCTCAATTGGGACAAACTCATGTGAAGAACAAAGCGCAGAGTATTTAGATTTTTGGACTCTGATAAAGAGGCTACTGTCCCAGCTGCAGCAGCTGATTTATGCACGTAAGAAGGCGTCAATGTATCCGGGCAGGTAGATTCCCACAAAAGACATCTGCCTCTAGACCAAGGCACTACAGTTGCCCCATCTGGTCGTTTACTCTCCAAGCGAAGTAGACCAGATTTTGGCTTGATGATCCAACTTGTCAACTGTAATACCACGTGAACAATGATGCTCTAACATCAATGTTACTAAAATTGGCCGATCTACGGAAAAATCTCAACGCGGATTTTCGTGGAACAGCGACATAAAGCTCCAGATCTAGGATCCATATCAAGATCCAGTCATGCCAGAGTCCTAATATTTGATCATACTCTATCCAGCAAATTTCCAGCTGATGCTCTTCAGATTTCATTGTCCCACGTCTGCTGCTTCATAATTCCTGCTGGGTTAATAACTTAAAAAAAATCATCTCTAATTTAACTAAATTTGATGCAAAGTCATTCTTTTCAGTACAACACTTCACTGTTTACAGTTAACTGTAGTTCAAAACAGGATTGTTAATGTTGTTTCGTATTCTTATTAAGTCAGCAAATAACAGAGAAAAATTAAAGTAAGAATTAAAGTAAGATCAAATATATGCATCCGAAGCGGTACGTGTAGCCTACTTGACCATATGTGCAGACGTCTGTGTTGAGAGATGGGAGCTATACAGCGGCCAGTCTTCTGTAGGATCCATTCAGAGAGGTTCTGCTGGAGAGTACAATGAAGAGAGTTGTAAAACAGCTTGTCTGTCAGATAAAACGTGCAGGCATTGTGAGTGCAATAGGAAATACAGCACTTGCGTTCTTGGAACAATTCAGCAGCCATCTGTACAAACTAACATTGATATCAATCATTGGAAGCTCTCGCGATGCACAGGTTATACACTGTACAGCATTTAGTAATTACTCCAAGTCACCTGGTAATTGTTTATAATTAATATTTGTAAACATTATATAAGTAATAATTAATGAAAGAAAGTTAAATAATCTACATATATGGCAATTTGGTTACATCAAAATGAATCAACTATTACTTGTATTATTTTCGCTTTTATTAATGAATATCAATTTTTTCAAGTTACTGAACCATGAATTTCATAAGGATTTCTTTTTAATTATAAATTAATCAAATTCGGATGGTCCAAATTCAAACTACTTAATTACAGACTTGCCGTGTATAAGGTTATAAATAAGTACTGGTATTAAATAAGTACTTTAATCATTATGTGACTAATATATTAGTTTATTAGTATATTACATTATAATTCACTTCAGAAAGTTGATCGTCACATAACTTCAGAAAGTTGGTCATAACGCACTCGGTCTGATGCTGACAGGCAACGCTAATGAATACACAGAGAATAGATGTCAGGATAAATGTGCACTGGACAAAGCATGCATGTCATTTGATTACAATCATCTAGATAAGACTTGCTTCTTTGGCCCCGAGGTACAAGGACTTGTGCCCAACGTACAAGTCAATCATTATAATGTTACTAGAACAAATTGTATAGGATTATTAATTGATCAATAATTTATTTTTATTAGTTTTACAATAAATTATAACTAAAATGACATTGCACAAGTCAATATATTTTATATAAAATATATGATATATCAATATACTTCAATTTCTGTATCTGATGTTAGGCTTATTTGTGTGTGAAAGATAAAGTGAGAATAAGAGAGATAGAAGAGAGAGAGAGAGAGAGAGAGAGAGAGAGAGAGAGACAGAGACAGACAGATACATTCACTGATGGATGAACCTTTTGCAACCTTTTGATTGAAATTATTTTAGAGTCAATCATTATGAGTTATTAATTATAATGATGACACTATTTAGATATGAATGAGAGAAATGTAATAAAAATTCTTTAAGCTTACACAAACTCAAACTTTTTCAAATTTCTTTGCACTCTGTACTTTAGAAAATACTTAATACTTCAGAGACATTTAATTGTCAACAAATTCTTGCAATTATTGTAATGAAATTTGGTTGGGCCGGCTGAGGCTACCGGGGGTTTTTACTCGATTGTATTAATATTAAGTTTATTATCAAAATTTATTAAACCCTTTATATCATATAAGCTCACTTTTACTATATATATTATATATGTTATATTGTTTAGTTCATTAATTAATAAGTAATTAATCTAATTAGACCTCTAGGCTAGGCCTTAGCGGCCTATACACCCTTGGCTTACTTGACAGCAGCTTATCTGCATGCGACGCGCTTAGACACGTCTAGGTTTTTGCGCGCTGAGTTCAGTTGAATTCGGGCATTGATAGAGACAAGAGTCTAGGCCTAGCAGTTGAACGAGCAAGTCAGATTAGCGATTATTATAGAAAAGCACGAGGTTTTGTAAAGTTAAGGTTTTAGGGTTAGAAATCGGTAAAGTTAGGGTTAAGTTTACGTTTAATCTTTTTAAGAGTATCGATAGGTATTTTGCGTAGCGATTTATTTTAAAATCGAGTAAGTATTTTTTTAATTATGATTGAATTTGTAATTTGGGTAATAAATAATATGTGTTAAAAATCATTGTGTAGTTTTTCTGTTATAATTAGGGTTAGACGTTAGGTTAAATGAGTTAAATAGGTTGTTTAAATTCAAAGGTATAAGGGCTAGGAATAAGGTTTAGATATATAAATTCAACAGAAGTGATAAGTGATTTTAGATTGAAGTGAAAGTGTACTACGGTCTTCAGAGAGACCGAAGACCGAGGACGGTCTTTGAAGAGACCGAACGGTCCTTGGAGAGACCGAAGACCGAAGACCGAGGACGGTCTTTGGAGAGACCGAACGGTCTTCAGAGAGACTGAACGGTCCTTGGAGAGACCGAAGACCGAGGACGGTCTTTGGAGAGACCGAACGGTCTTCAGAGAGACCGAACGGTCCCTGGAGAGACCGAAGACCGAGGACAGTCTTCAAAGACCGAACGGTCCTTGGAGAGACCGTGCGGTCCTTTTAGAGACCGTATTGAGATTGTACTTAGATTAAAGGTAATTTCAAGACGAATCGAACGGTGATATTTGTAAGTAATTGTGAGATTGTTGACAGAAGTTAGGAGCTGAAGAAGATATACGAGTGAGGGCTGGTGTAGTGATATATACGGTGAGGCTGCCTGGTTATATAAGAAGAGAACGTGATAGTGAACGGTATAGAGATGTCTAGCGAGAATCCAACGTCGCGAGCCGACCAGCTCGACGATTTCCTGGACTGCGTGGTATATGGCGCATCCGTATCGCCGTCGCCTGATCGCGTCTCGATAGTACGAGATAGCGATGAAGGGGCGAGACGGACGAGCGTTACATTATTTTTAGTACAAATGATTAGCCACATAAAACTAATACCCGCACAGTAAGTAAAAGTATTGAAAAACGTTTAAATAAATTGTAAATATACTAGTATCAAATTTCTAATATGTTACCAAAAGAGAAAATTTATAAATAGAGCTACATAATTCAAAGCAAAGCAGCATATGGAAGGTATTAAAACAACAAGGGTCTACGGATTAAAATCAGTTATTGATTACAATATCTATTTTATTATTATTATTTATTAAAATTTAAATATTTTTGTGCAGTAAGCTATGACAAGCCCCAATGGCCCCAAATACATAACCCGACAAAACGGCCCCGTCAATTTATTTAATAACTCTAACCCTAAGAAACCCAAACTTAATCTAATCCTAACCTTAGTACTATCCCTAACTTCAATCCTAACCTAAACCAAATCATAACCTCAGTCCTAACCCTAAGAAATAAGTCGAGGCCGATTTGTCGGGGCCGTTTTGATCAGTCACGCAAAACTTAAAATAATAAAATATCCCTTCACACACACCACACATCACACACACCACACATCACACACACATCACACACACCACACACCACACACACACCACATACACCACACATCACACACACACCACACACCACGCACGCACGCACACACACACGCACGCACACACACACACACACTTATAATTTAAAAACAAATGCCTAGTAATATTATGAAATACTAGAAAAAGATCGTCGCACGCTGGATTTTGATCTTAAACCGTATTTACATTCTTTCTGCAAGAATATGAAGTATAATTAAATAAATATTCACAATATAGTACAAATTAAATTAGAAAGTTGTAAACTTAAATATGCTTAATTAAATGCTATAGCTGATAAAAAAAAGTGCAGAATGAAATCGAAAAATAAAGAATTTGTAAAAATGAATTGCTAGTCATAGCAATCAGTGGGAAAGTACTACTCATCTAAAATATTCTGATGTAATGCATTCATTCAATACAAAACTATTTACATCTTAACATCAGATGATCGTCAGTATGTTGTTGCTTAAATGAATTCAGAAATTCTAACATTGTAATAATCGGTTATAAAGTAAAATGAATAAAAGTCACACTATATATAGTCTGTCACACGTTGGGATATAGAAATAAACCAAAAGATATTCATAAGCATTAGAAAACTTATACAATACTTTTATTACCATATAGAGACAAGTTGCTGCATACTCCCATATCTCAGTATCCAAAATTTTACACTTTATTGAAATGTATTAACGCCATGGGATATTACAATATATTTTAATCATTAATACTCAGCATCTATTTACACATCAATTTATACACTTATTTAAAATAATAAAATATCCCTTCCCATACACACACACACACACTTATAACATTTATTTTAATCTTTAATATTTAGCATCTATTTACACACCAATTTATATACTTAATTATATACTTATGGAAACATATGTTATTTTATTATTAACTAATCCAAATCATTCTTGAGTCTCTTCACTGACTGGCTGGACAAGATGTCGCCCATTTTCAGAAAGATTTAAATGACTTATAATTTCCAGTCCACCTCTCAGTTGATGATGTGACTCCACGTGACCTATCAATAGATGCATCATAAGATATTTATCATCATCTATGTACTTAAGTTATGAGAAAATACTGACTTAAGATATTTAATTATTCATTTTGTTAATAAACAAGATAAAGAAAAGTTATACATAGATAATGACAATGAAATAACACTGAATATCTGCAAGTAAAGAGCGAGGTCTTGTTGTTTATCAGGCCACGCCCATTCAGCTTATGTCAATCTAGACCAAACTCAGCTAGCAAATGCACTCATGAGTTTTCTAAAAGTTACTAGATAAATGTTATGTAGTCTCACTGTTAGGAGAATGAGACTACTCCGAGATTGGGGATAGATTTATGGATTAATTGTGGTTAAAGCTAGGGTTGACTAACGAGATATACTTAACATGTAAAAGAAATAAAAATTTACTAAGAAGTTTGATTAGTTAAATTTGAGGGAGGCCTTGCTTTATAAATCATTTGATTTAAAAATGAATGATTATAATATTTAATATTAGTCCCAGATGATCAGCATCAAACATTACAATATACAATGTATACAGTCTTAATGCTAAATGAATGAAATAACACATTGGTCTTTCACAAGCTGACAACAGACTTATAGAGTTGTACAAGATTTAGCAAATGTACATTCATTTACAGGCATACTATTACTCGAACATACTAAACATATTTTGTCCGTAAAAATTGTAAATATTCTACAAAACTGTAATGGTTCATTGGCAAAACGGTAGACTCTAAGCACCAAACTCAAACGCAATGGTCCAGGTTTTGACTCCTGTAGATGTTTATTATTTCTATAACTTGCTGCACTCTTCAGAACGCTTTAAATTGACAGTTACTTCTCAGACATCATTTGTATGATATTGTATTCCATGAAGTTAAACTTGCAACAAATATACAGTAGTAATATTATATTTGTAGAAAGGTTGCAAACAACAAAATGATGTAACATATAATAATACATACTATTAATGAAAGTGAGCAGTTCGTTTGTTGTTACATTATGATATCCGAGTCTCAGTACAACATAAGCCTTGGGTACTTGTCCATACTTGGCGCTGGATACTGGTGTGACTAAAGCCTGACAGACAGAGGGATGAGATAGGATCACTTGCTCTATGTACATGCCTTGTATCTGCAATGAGAGACACATATGTTAGAACTAATATATAACTTACTTTATATACTTATAATATAACTACAAGATAACTTACTATATAACTACAAGAATCATTTGATGGTTAAATAAATAACTATGTTTCTTTAAAATAAAGATTATAATTATAAAAAAAATCATGAACAATAATTGCTTGTTAAATACAACACTACACACTACACTGTTCAATGTAAAATACAAACAAACAGTAAAATATATGCGTCTTGCTCAGTAAAAACACAAATATTGACAAGAACTTCCTAAAATTATAAAATTATTTAAACTATATTATCAGAAGTACTTATGCCTATAGATGCTTAGTTGACTTCTTGGTCACATGCTTGCAATCGAATTCAGCTACACGAACCTATTACTTTTACAAAGAAGCTAGTAATAATTACAATTAAAAGTTAAACTCTTTTTGACTTATAATTATTATGACTAATAATCACTGATTGCTGATAACTAAGCCAGCTATAAAAGTTTGCAGTTGTTAGATAATAGGCCTAACCTTGTATTGATTGAAATGAATTATTTGTTTTAACTGAGAGACTAGAAAGAGATATCCTTCTGAATCAATCCATCCTCTGTCGCCTGTAACATATATAACATAAAACATAGCATTGATTAGCATAATACATAGCATTGAGTGCCATAATACATAACATTGATTGCCATAATACATAGCATTGATGAACATAATACATAGCATTGATTAACATAATACATAGCATTGATTGTCATAATACATAGCATTGATTACCATAATACATATGGTATTAACATTAATATATTCATATTCTTGCTAAGGTCTACCATCATCATCTAACACTATATTGCTTGGTCTGAATGTAAACATGCTTGATTGATGGAATAAATTTCTACAAGGTACAAACTCCACAGAAAACCAGCTACTCACAAGAAAACTGTGCAGATTTATATTTTTCTGATGCAACTTTTACTACAGTTTTTAAAATTGTACCCTACGCGCCAAACTGGATATCCACACACTGGCTGTCTCTTTAAAGTTAAACAGAGAAGGAGAGACAGAGCCAGGAAGGATCTCTCAGGCAGCGCATTGTTTCAAAAAGTTTCTCAAAAAAATCTACTAAAGAATTCTAATATATTTTCCAAAATGAACGAAAGGGTTTAAAAAGAGAACTTTTCTGAAGAAGCAACAGAACTTAGCATGACTCGCATTAAGATATTCTTAAATATTTATTTGGTACATCGCTCACTCACTGCATGCAATAAATGCTACTAGACTTTTATACTAAACATCATCTGTCATGCATTTTATCATTTATATCCACAGCCAGTAACCAAAGATGCAGTAACATATCATCATTCAATTCACACCAAGCTGGGTGACAGTTTCTTCTTGAAACATTTTCTCAGAATCTGGTGTAAAATATTCTCTAATATATTACGATCAAAAATAAAGTAGATACGAAGTTAAGTCATAACACATCAACGTAATCTACCTGTGATCATCCATCCGTCAGTATCAGCCAAACTCTTATCTCTCTCACATTCTTTCAACTTAGTTTCATTCAGTTTCATTCTCTTTACTTGAGATTCGTTTTTCATCTTATATCCAAAACGTTTCAGCAAACTTCTCATGCGACTCTGGCGACTAGGAAGAGAAAATTGATCAGACTCCTTCGTGCAAACATTTATAACTGCATGGACTTGTAGTTTGTTATGATTATTGTTAGCATCAGTCAGACAGGCAAAGTCGTTTTCATCAGAATGTTGGCCCAAGTACGATTTCATCAGTTGAGGTCCTTTTATGAGCAACAAGCCCTCTTCATCAACATCCAACTGACATCCAGTCTCTTCATCTATCACCTACTCGTACAAAGGACAGAAGAAAAGGTTAATAAGCAAAATATACTGCACTTATACTATGTTCTAAGTCTCTGGATAATTTAATAAGAATTTGCATGTAATAACAGGAGCAAGTAACTAAATCAGCAGATATGCTAAATATAAAATGAAATATTGAAATATTACTCGAATTACCTTATTCGATTATCTTATTTGTTAAGATTACCGATAATCTTAACAAATTAGTCTCTATATACAAATGTAAATCGTTATATTTAAAAAATATTGCGTTTGTTTAGACTTAAGTAGATCTAATTCTATGGGACTGTTTGTTGAGAACAAGCAACAAGACAGCAAAAGACTTGAATTAAGAAATTAAAAAAGATTTTCATTTGAAAAATGTATCAACCATTTTGATAAAGAGCTTCTTTTATTCTACTCTCATTTTATTCTATTTATGAAATATCAATTCATTTAAGTTGACATAATTATTACATCATACCTTTCACTGTGATAATGATCCTAAATGATTCAAAACTAATAATAACTTAATGATTTTTTCATTGTTGTTTCTGACTCTATAGTGTAGAAAAGTTTAGTCATCATCGTTTTTACACTATAATAAATTATAACATTAATTCTAAGAATATTTCTTATTAGAGAACTTTTAAAATTTATATATACTCTACATTCCTTTATTTGCTTTGTCCTCTACTTGCATTGTCCATTACTTGCATTGTCCTTTACTTGCATTGTCTTTAACTTGCATTGTACTTTACTTGCATTGTCTTTAACTTGCATTGTACTTTACTTGCATTGTCTTTAACTGGCATTGTCCTGTACTTGCATTGTCCTTTACTTGCATTGTCCTTTACATGCATTGTCTTTAACTTGCATTGTCTTTAACTTGCATTATCCATTTAACTTGCATTATCCATTATTCATTTAATATATTAAATAAATTACTTTCTCTTTATTTACGTAATAAGTCTTGAAGAAATGCAAGTATACTTACTTTATACTGCATGTCTATTAATGGTCGACCAATAGAATAGCTTGAAAGTTGATGTGAACCAATCACAGAGAAGGCACAACAAGTCTCCACATAGCCATGCACTACAAAGACAAAACTCAGTCTAATAAATACTATATACTATATGATCATATAACACGTCAGCGTCAACAAGATGAGGTCATTAGACTTTTACAATTAATATCACATTTATATAGATAAAGTTTTGATTAAATGTCAAAAGTGCGACAGAGTTCTAATTCATAGAATATCAGCGTCAGTTAACAGCCTGAACATACGCCTTCTTAATCCAAACAATGTGGCACTATTCAGTTGTTAATCAATAATAATATGTGTTAAAAATAAATCAATAAAAAAATACTATGAAAAATAGTATTTTGAACTTTTAATATACAGTGCCATGCAGAAAGCGAATAAAATAAACAAAAATGAACTTAATAAAAAAAAGGCTTAAACCGTCTTGTCAATAACATAATTGTGAAGTAGACAAGTACTGACAATATTGAATAGATCTGAGTGAGAGGCTCTCTATGCATCTCTTATGTTTGACTGACAGACGAGTAGAGGCTGAGTAGATAATGAGTGAGAGTTGACTGAGAGATGGATGAGTGAGAATCAGTGGATGACTCATCACTGAATCAATCCATGCAGGCAGTAGGTATATAAGACTGATCTATAATAGATCATACAGTCAATGATAGCCACATATATTTATACTAATGGTTAGAGTATAAATTATTTATTATTACTTAGAATGTTATATGGGGCCCCACCCCCTCCCTCCCCCCTGTAGAATACATTATGCGAGAAATAAATTTCTGTTGCAATAGGAGCAAAAAATCAGCGGCTTTAAACTGAGAGTTATAAAGTAAATTATTTCTTTTTTAAACAAGAGATAAAATTTTACAATTTTAAATTTCTTTCAAAATAAATAATAAAAAGAAACCTTAATTATAACCCTAGCCACAATATATTTCTACCTCCAAATGATAGAGTTACTGTTTACGTCCAGTTTATTCTGTCATATAAGACAATTAGTTAGAAGAAGATCAAAGACTGATCAATTCAATTAAATGACAGTGTCTCTCTCTCTCTATCTCTCTCTCTCTCTCTTCTCTCTCTCTTTCTCTCTCACCTAGCTTTTGCATTAATCACTTAATTGTGCTTGTGATAACTTGAATGACTAAATGCCCTTAGGCAAGAAGCTCAGTCCTGCTGTAACCTTGTTTTTCACCGATGCAAAAGTGTGTCGTATAAAACAACTCGAGCAACTAAGGTTAAAATTTAGCAATTTTAGCTCCTTACATTTTCTTAATCGCGTTCAAGTAATGACAACTAAATAATTATGAAATAAAACATTCATAGTTAACTAAATAAAGCATGTAGTTAAGCATGTTTATATTTCATGCAACAAAACTCAACATCATCATCATTAAGACATTTTAGCAATTGCTTCATTAAGAGTAACATTTGATCAACACTACTGCTAAAATATTCACTTGCAAAGAAACTTTATTCTCAGTGATATAAAGTACACGTCAAGAAATGTACTTTAATTTTATGCAGACAGTCAAATAAGTATCAGTTTGACTGAGAAATATCAGAAGTTTTGTCAAACATTAGCCAATATATTCAATACTGCTGACTTAGATCAGCTTAATTCAGTTTTATCCTTGCTGACTTAAAATTGAAAGGAATGATAAATTATAAGAAAGTAAGTTAAAATTACTTAACAAAAGAGAATTGTTGTAAGTAAGCACCTTGTAGACGTCCATGGCTTGTAACATGTGCAGTGTTTCACTGGTAGGTACAGTGACTACAGTGCATCCCTCTAACAGACTGTGGCAGAGTGTCACTATCAGACCAAACGGCTGATGAAAGGCAACCAAACCTAGAACTACCTCTTTATCTAGCCCAAGTGCATCAGGTCTTCTAGACACAAGTTACAACATTGTTTAAATAATATTTATTTTTTTCATAGTACAGTTTAAGAGAAGCACTAATTGCGCAATGCGCATTCTATATTACAATAAAATGTCTCATAAATATTGCAATAATTTTTCCTATCAATTTTCCTGCGGTTCACGAAGCCCCAATGTGCTATGGCCGTGCAATTCAATTGAGTGAACAATAACAATCAATATTTGTAACTAATAACTTACTGTGAGTAAAGAGGGACTCAGCTGTAATAGTGTCATTTGTAATAATCATGAATCTATGATTAACTGATCCATAAATAAGTCAGCTACGTATCAATCAGTCAGTCTACGATTGCGGTGACTGGTGAGATACAATATGAACGGAATAAGAAAAGAAATCTACAACTATTAAAATGAATGTCAGTCTCTAGACACATTTCATTGAGTTAGATGCTCACTGCCATTAAGTTACAAACAAAATCAAAATTGAAATAGAAAGTGATGAGTGACTGAGACCTAAGTCTGATCCAGCAACTAATGAGATTAGAATGACTGAGTTGTACGAGTCTAGAGTCATCAATGACGTCACTAGATGACGCTAACAGCGCTACATTATGACTGATTGACTGTGTGCTGTGAGGAAACATTAGCCCGTTATCTGCAGAGAGCCAATTGAGGGAATCAATTGAATCCTTAGAGCCGTCGATAATGAACACACGCTATATAGACAACATTAAACGGGTTGATTTTAAAACTGTTAATTCACTTATATTTGCTCATCATCATGGGTTTTCTGCCATTTGGCGGGTCCTTGGCATCCAAACCTTCCATCTCTCTCTATCTTCGGCTCTTATCTTCAATCCGTATAAGTGTCATCCTTCAGATCATCAACCATCCCCATCCTTGGCCTTCCTCTTGTTCTCTTGCCTTCCATTCGACCCTCTAACACTAGTTTTATCATTCCCTCACATCTCACTACATGTCCTATCCAATTTTTCTTTCTTTTCATCACTGTTGTTACAAAGCTTTATATTTACTGGAGATTAATAATAAACAAGCAGTGAGTTTATTGACAGCATCTACTTTGAATACAGCAATTTAAAGCCTAAGCACAACACAGCGAATATTGAAAACGATATGAATACTATTACGATTAATACTTGATTTTATTACTGTAGTAGTTCACTAGATTTCAAAAAGAAGGTATCACTGTCTTATTTTATTAGTTTTATAATCAATTATCAAACAAACCTTAATCTTTCCATATAACTGGGCCGCTCTATTAACGCAGTTCAGGTTTTTTATTGAAGTCATTACATATGAAGCGTTGGTTGCATGAAAGTAGGCATACATTTCTTCTATATGTAAATGCACAGCAGGGATAAAATGTGCAACAAATATTATATGGCCCCAACATGTGGAGCATATATTTATATGAAAACACGAGATTCAGCAATAAGTTATTTTGTTAATCTAGCACTAAAATTCAATGCCTGAACTTTTACTACATAAATAAACAAATGGTATTTAAAGCAGTCTTTATTGAAGTAAATAGAGAAGCTTAGATAATAATAAAGGCTCAGCAAGATACAATGAAGAAAATATAAATTGTAAAAGAGTAAAAGTAATTGATTCAAAACGATACAATATTTTGATGGTGATGCTACACATTATGCGTAGGGCCCACTTGGAGAATAATTACACTGATCAGTATAGCAATGACCTCATTGGATACAAACAACAGTTTTTGAAATTCAAAGACAAAAGGAAAATAAAAGTGATTGATGGATGAATTATAAGACAATTTGATCGTTACTCAAAACTGAACAATAAAGTAAAGTTTGAGTGAAAACCTTCATCACTGCAAGGATCCATTGAAGTGAAAGTAGCGCTACAAGCAGTGACAGCAAAGAAGACTGCTGGGAACTGAGTGATGTTAGAAGTGATGAGAAGAAAGACATCAGCTTGAGAGAGACCAGCTCTGTGCAGACCACTGGCCAAGTGAACGACTAGATGACTCAGCTCAGCAAATGTATAACTCTTCTGTTCACCCGTGCAATCAACCTCAAATAACAGTACAGTATGATATACATACTAAATACCAATGCTATAAGATAGTAAATTATTTTTGATTATAATTATCTTTGCTATTTCAATCGCTAACTGAACAGCTAATAAATTTACTGTCTTTTACAAAATAGTTCAAATGGCGATTAAATCGTAGGCCTACATTAATTAAAGACTAATATTACATACCATAGCGAGCTTGCTTGAATGATTCTTGAATCTATTTCTCATATAGTCATATACTGAGCTGTATTCTTTATAACGACAACTCTCATCCTTCTTATCTACATCAATGCACTCATTCAGTTCAGTGGCTTTCAGTTTCAATGTTACTGAAGAGGTCATATTTTCACATGAACTGTGACTAAAATCAAGTTCTGTATCTTTCTGTTCATTAGCTTCAATGTAGTTATCAAGATCTTTTTCGTTGCTTGCATTTACAATACGTTCATTGCTCTCTACAGCATAATTACTATTCGTACTAACATGTTGACAATAGCTGAAACGATTTAAGTCAGATGAGGCTTTATTAACTGCATTCGGTTCCTTGCAGTCGTTATTTAGTTTGATGTGTTTTTCTATGTTACTATCACACATCGTATTATCTCTATTAGACTTCACTTGTACAGCGATAACCTTAGTCACTGTTTCATTGTCAAATGATTCAGAAGTCGCATTACCTCTCAGATTACAATCAGTGACATTATGATTTAAATGAGAAAATTTTGACTCTACAGAAATAGTGCGTTGTAATAATTTATGCAAAATGCAACTATTCCATTTACCTCCAAGATTTCTGATACTATTCTTTTCTTTCTCTGCAATGGGTAATATAGTTGATGGATTCTGTGAATAAGAATCAGTGTCTGTATCTCGTCTAGTGTGCCTATATATTTTAGAAATGTTATACTCAGATACTTTACGTGTAAAAGCATTTAACTGAGACAAATAATTATTAGATTGACAGTAATCAACTTTATCAAAGGTCTTGGAGAGGTCAACAATATCGTCTTGTTTTGACTGCTGATCATTGCTAGATGGCAGTACATGACTCGCATCACATTCAAGTCTAGAGCGATCAGTGTTGCTAGAAGACAGTCGATAAGATTTGTTGTTGCTTCTATGATGACAGTTGTCCACATCATCACATACCACGCCCGTCTGCAGGTCAGTTACTGCAGATCTGAGGTGTGAAGGCAGGCGATGAAACGTACCATTAGGACTAACAAGAGCCACGTCACGAACAGTCATCAAGGAATCAACTGGAGATATTGCCAGACGTTCTTCATTTACACAGGCAAACTGATTATCCTCAGAAATCTCAACAATCAGAAAATAATGTTATAATAAGTTAATAACAAATATTTGATTAATTTTTACATGTAATACTTCATTATTCAAAGATAAAGACTAGGATTAATAGATTTAAACCATCAATAATAATAATAAGTAATCAATAATAAGTTTTTTAATTTAAGCCATTCAAGATTTTTTGGCCCTTATATTTCATATTGACAGATTGCTTCAAATCATATACAAACAAGTTATTTTACTGTATGATGACTAATGTGACTTATCAACCGCAACGAATCTCTTGCGGCCAAAGATGAGATAAAGAAACGGTATCATGCAGTAGTATTCTATTATTTTACAAATATATAAGAATTCAATATATTAAAACTTTTAAAATATCAACCTTTGCCCTGAACATAGGAATTGACTCCAGGTTTAACAAACTGTTTGCAAATTAATTGCTCCTTAAAAACTAATCTATCGCGCAGCGAAATATTTGTATTAATGATGAATGAACAGTGCAAAAACATTTGTTTCTACTAAACGTGAGAGCATAATTAATATAATTGAAAGGATTTAATCACTGACTCTATCATCTATTGAAGTAAAAAACCGTTATATTATTATAATTTATTTACCTAATATTATTTTTAATATTATAATATTAAAAATTACAACACTCTGAAGTCTGCACATTTGATGTTCAACGGATAGGCTTTGAAAAATATGAAGAATATCCAAAACAAAGGTGCACAATAAATATTACCTCTTTGTTTTATTTACTTAATTTACCTGAAATAAAAAACTCTTGATCAAAAATATTAAATACCATTCTTGGATAAACTATATACAAAATCCAACATAAGATTACCTCATTGTCAAGCAGAGTTGTTGATCTGCGTGGATGTCTGTGACAATCAGGAGAGAAGTCATCATAATCCAGATACGACCTGTAGCTCGATGCGCTTACTCTTCCTCTAAGCATTGACGAGGAGTCTGCATCTAAGGCCAAGTCATCAGACGTTAGCTGTTTACTAGGACCAGGCACTTGGTCTGATAATGAGCGAGAGAAAGAGTGCTGTGCACTGTGCTGACAACCCATCGTGTATAGAAATTATTACAAATTATATCTGTGGTAAAAGTAACAGGTACACCTTGTAGTAATAAGTTTATATACGCAAATAACCCCGTAGTTAATTCAGTAAAATCTTTGCCCTAGTTTTATTTCCGACCTGTTTTGTAAATAGTACGAGAAATTCTTACGCTCGACAATTATTTATTTTGAGCAAATTTTTAATTTTGTCAACATGTTGACTACATAAAATAATTATTATTATAGTAATACTTAGAGGCACTTTAGGTCGATGAATTCGACTTGTTCACGTCGGAAAGTAAATACTGACAATGATGTACACCTTATGGACTATAGCCAGAAATAAGAAACATTATTACATGCTACTTCAGCGAGCACTCAAAGATCTCAAACTTTCTTGCTCCATCTGGCGAATCAAACTGAACGTAGTCAAGACCCAACTGACCAGCTTCTCTTATCAAAAGAAAAGTACGAGCTAACTATGCTCGGTAAAACTATTACATAGCAAAGTGAGATGACAATAATGCTGGGGGTACAGTTGGATCAGAAATACAGTATGGGGGCACACTGCCTTGACAAAGAAAAGAAAGCCACGCAGAGTCAACCTTTGCGTCGGCTGAGAGGGCTCTCCTGGGGCGCCCAATTCACAAGCATACATAAGTTTACCCAAATCAATCCCATACCGAAAATATAGCAAGCCCTTCAATCGACTGCAGTAGCAAGGTTTGATCAAAGTCAACTGATACAAATCTTGCAAATTCAATCATTTCTCTTAATGAAAGTAAAAAAAAGACCTAGCTACAGCTAGATCTTGATGTTAGTAATTGCTGGCGTACCCCCGTTGCAATTCTAATACTCTAGTAACTCTATAATGTCTCCATCTCAACGTGATATTATGTAACGCTTTTAACAATTATTTAATCATTATTTGTGCTCATGTCTTTTTAAAAATGATTTAGAATTGATGGTGCTGGATGCAATGAAATCATTTGAAATAAGATGACACAATTTTGAATAAATATTTTTCGACGTCATCCACTATATAATAATTCTCTTACGGTCAGTATGTCTCCGATATAACGCTGACGTCATGAGAAAAGATTATAAACTATAGATAACCTTTCAAAACGTTTATAAGTAGGCCTAGTGAAAGAATTCAATTTACAATCGCATGACGTCATGAGAAAAAGATTATAAAATATAACCTTTAAAGTAGTTTATATAGGTCTAATGAGAGAATTAAACTTACAATCACATGACGTCATATAAATTGTTATATTTTTCCTCCCTATCCCGAGCCACCCTCCCCCGTCCGTCATTTTGACGGGTTACAACTAGTTTAATTATAAATGTTAAAAATACATATTTCATTATCAAATTTAAAATGTATTTATATCTCAAGTCCTTAATGTCGAAGTCTTTTTATGAAAAAAGACTATATAAGCTAGCATATTTCGATTAATCTAATCAAATCAATTTGGGCAGAGTAAAATAAAAATGAAAATATCGCAGCATTCATTTGACATATTCTCTTTTTATTTGAAGATTTGCCCCAGACAACTACTAAGCTTATTTGACGTAAACGATTTTTGCTGCAAACATTAGGCCTTACAATAACTATCCAGTTAACGAAATAAATAAATGTCCCTTATTTTATCAGCTTATTATACAACAACGAGACAAACACTTACCATGTACCTAAAGGTCGCTGTAGCACTTGAGCCGTGATCGGTCAAAACGATACTGACAATTAGGCCCAACAAAGTACTATTAAAACTTAGGATTAAGATTGATTTAGGTTAGAGTTAGAATATGCTTAATTGTTATGGTTAAGGCTAAATCTAGGGTACATTAGGTTTAACGAAGAGTACATCTGAAATACAACTAGAAAAGATAACCCATAGCCAGAATTAATGAAGCGTCAGACTATTAAACACTTTACATCCTATACTTTTCCATTTTCTATCCTCACAGTTTAAGGTAAATCACATGACATTAAAGCTTTAAAACAAGTTAAAGGTGTATTGTAACAATTCATTTGAGTGTAAAGTTCATAGGTCACGACTAGGTGCTGGATCTCATTAAATTTCTGTTTATATGCAATATTCATATTATTAACAGCTACATCCGATGTAAGTATCATTGAAGCGTTTTTACTAAAGATGCAGCAAGTTCGACCATTAGGCTATATAGCAACATTGGAATCAAACCTAAACACGTTTTGCTCGGTCCTGCGAATGACTCTTCGCTAACAAAATTATATAACAACTTTAAGTGATTTTACAAGTTAATTGTTTTTGGAATGATGAAAAATTCGAGCGATGAAAGCAAGATTAAGTTCCTTGATTTCAACAAAGTTTAGAGCAAAGTTTGTTACTCTGTGTACATCGATATCTCTAGCAGTGACCTGGTGATTATTTTATTTTGCTGCATTTTGCCAATTATAAGTAAATGCCATAGTTGTTTGCAATCGTACAAGTTTTATTTTTATCCAAGAATTAAGTGCCCAATTTGGGTGCGAGCATTTGTTTTACAATTGTATACAGAATATTTATTTACAGGGTGCGCCAACAAAAAGTGACCCCCTAGCGACTTTGTGATAACTAAGCCAAAAATAAATATTTTTTCTCGAACTTTTGTCAGTTGGTAGAAGAGGAAATTTGTCATCTAGGTAGAAAATATACCTTTGATATCTCAATTCGTTCAAAAGTTATGAACTTTCTACGAAAAAACTTCAAATTTCAATTTAACCAAGCCAGTA